>JAIUJO010000322.1:12500-40000 GCA_023846275.1 Vanilla planifolia | reverse complement strand
TTCTTCTTCTTCTTCTGCATCTTCTTTTACTTTTCTAATTCATCAATTTCATTATCTTGTTCTTCTTCTTCTTTTACTTTTCCTTCTTCTTGTTCATCATATTCTTCATTTTTTTGTACTTTTTCTTCTTTTTCTTCTTCTGTCACTTCTACTTCCTCTTCTTCTTCTTTTTCTTCTTCTCCTCTTTCTTCTACATCTACGTCTTCTCCTTCTTCTTCTCTTCCTTTTTCTTCTTCTCCTTATTCTTTTTCTTCTTCTTCTACTTCTTTTCTTCTTCTTCTTCATCATCAACTTCTTCTTTTTCTTCTTCTTCTTCTTTATCTTCTTCTTTTTCTTATTCTTCCTCCTCTTCTTCTTCTCCTTCTCTTTATTCTTTTTTTCTTCTTCTACTTCTAATTCTTTTTCTTCTTCTTCTTCTTCTTCTTCTTTTCTTCTTTTTTTTGTTCTTCTTATTCTTTGTCCTTTTCTTAATCTTATTCAACTCTAATTCTTCATATTCCACCTCTTCTTATTCTTCTTCTATTTCTTCTTCTTCCTGCTCTTCTTCTTCTACTTCTTATTCTTCTTCTTTTTTTCCACTTGTTGTTGTTCTTCTTCTACTTCTTATTCTTTTTCTTCTTCTTCTTCTCCTTCTTCTTCTACTACTTCTTATTCTTCTTCTCCTTCTTCTTTTTCTTCTTCTTCATCATCTTCGTCTTCTTCCTGTTCTTGTTATTCTTCTACTTCTTCTTCCTCCTCCTCTTCTTCTTCTTCCTTTTCTTCTTCTTCTTCCTCCTCTTCTTCTTCAACTTCTTCATCTTCTTCTTCTTCATCTTCTTCTTCCTCTTCATCTAACACTTCTTCTTCTTCCTATTCTTCTTCTTCCTATTCTTCTTCTTCTTCTTTTTCTATCTCTACTTCTTCTTGAACTTCTTTCTCCTCCTCGTTTTCTTCTTCTTCTACATTTTTCTTTTTCATCATCTTCTTCTTCTTTTTCTTCTTATTGTTCTTCTTCTTATTCTTGTTTTTCTTTTTCTTCTTCTCTTTGTTCTCCTGCCTCTTACTTTTCTTCTTTTTCTTCTTCTTATTCTTCTTCTTCTTCATCATCTTATTCTTCTTATACTTCATCATCTACTACCCCTTCTTCTTCTTATTTTTCTTCTTCTTGCTTTTCTTCTATTTCTTCTACTTCTTCCTCTTCTTCTTCTTCTTCTTCTTCTCCTTCCTCCTCTTCTTCTTCTTTTTCTTATTAATATTACTATTCTTCTTCTTCTTTTTTTCTTGTTGTTGTTCTTCTTCTTCTTCTTTTTCTTCTTCTACTTCTTTGTCTTCTGCCTCTTCTTCTACTTCTTTCTCTTCATCTTCTTATGCTTCTTCTGCTTCTTCTTCCTTTTCTTACTTTTTTTTTCTACTTCTTCTTCTTCTTTTTCTTTTTTTGGTCAACTAATTCTTTTTCTTCTTCCTCTTCTTCTTCTTCTTCTTCTTGTTCTTCTTTTTCTTCTAGATCATCCTCTTCTTGTTCCTCCACTTCTACTTCTTCCACTTCTCTTCTTATTCTTCCACTTTTCTTCTTCTTCCTCTTCTTCGACTTCCGCCTCTTCTTCCACTTGTTATCATCATCATCATCATCATCATCTACCTCTTCTTCATTATTGTCTTCTATTTCTTCCACTTCTTCAACTTTTTCTTCTTCATTTTTTTCCCCTTCTTGTTCTTGTTCTTCCCCTTTTCTACTTATTCTTCTTCTTTTTCTTCGTCTTTTTTTTCTTATTCTTCTTCTTCTTCTTCTTATTCTTTTCTTCTTTCACTTTTTCTTCTTCTTTTTCTTCTTTTTCTTCTTGTTCTTCTTCTTCTTCTTGTCGCTTTTTTTCTTCTTTTTTTTCTTATTCTTCTAATTGTTGATGTTCTTCTTCTTCTTCATCTTCTTCTTCTTCTTCTCTTTCCCTTCATCCTCTTGCTTTTCTTCATGTTCTTCATCTTCATCATCTTCTTCTTTTCTTCTTCTTCTTCTTCTTCTTCTTCTTGTACCTAATCTTCTTCTTATTTGTCGTCTCCTTCCTCTTCTTCTTCTTCTTATTATTCTTCTTCTTCTTTATCTTCCTCTTCTTCTTCCTCTTGCTTCTCTTCTACTTATTCTTTTTCTTCTTGTTGTTGTTCTTCTTCTTCTTTTTATTCAACTTCTCCTTCTTCTCCTTCCTCTTCTTCTTCCTCCTATTCTTCTTCTTCTTCTTTTTCTTCTACTTTTCTTACTCTTCTTCTTCTTCTTCTTTCGCATCATCTTCTTCTTCATCTACTTCTCCTTCTTCTTTTGTTTGTTCATCATCTTCTTCTTCTTCTGCTTGTTCTTCCTTTCCTACTTCTTCTTCTTCTTTTTCTTCCTGTTCTTCACCTTCTTCTTCTTCTTCTTCTTCTACTACTACTACCACTACTTCTTCCTCTTCTTCCTCTTCTTCTTCTTCTTCTTCTTCTTCTTCTTCTTCTTCTTCTTCTTCTTATTCTTATTCTTATTCTTCTCCTTGTGATTCTTTTACTTCTCCAACTTTTACTGCTTCTTCCTCTTCATCTTCTAGCTCTTCTTCTTTGAGTTCTTCTTCTTCATCCTCTTCTTCGTCTTCTTCTTCCGCTTCTTCTTTTACTTCTTCTTCTTCCTCTTCTACTTTTCCTTTTCTTTTTCTTCTTCCTCTTCCTCTTCTTCTTCTTCATCTTGCTCTTTTATCTTTTTCTTCTTTCTCTTCTTATTCTTCTTCTTCTTCTTCCTCCACTTTTTGTGCTTATCCTTCTTCTTCGTTTTCCTTTTTCTTCTTCTTCTACTTTTTCTTTATCTGCATCTTCATCTACTCTTCTTCTTCTTCTTCTTAGTTTTCTTCATCTTCTTCTTCCTCTTCATCTTCTTCATCTTCTTCTTCTTCATCTTCATCATCATCTTGTTTTCTTCTACTTCTTCTTCTTCTTCTTCTTCTTCTTTTTCTCCTACTTTTTGTCCATCTTCTTCTACTCGTTCTTATTCTTCTTCTTCTCCTACTTTTTCTTCATCATCATCATCTTCTTCTTCTTCTTTTTCTCAGCCTCTTTTTTTCTTCTCATTCTTGTTCTTCTTCTTCTTCTTCTTGTCCATCTTCTCCTTCTTCTTCTTCTTCTTCTACTTCTTCATCTTCTCCATCTTCTCTCTCTTCTTCTTCTTCTTCACCTTCTTCTTCTTTTTCTTCATCTTTTTCATTTTCTTCTTCTTCTTCTTCTCCTTCTTAATCATCTTCTTCTCTTTCTTCTTCTTCTTCTTCCTCTTCTTCCCCTTCTTCCTCTTCTTCGTCTGCTTCTTCTTCTTTTTATTCTTTTAATCCTTCTTCTACTTCTGCTTCATCTTCTTCTTCTACATCATCTTCTTCTTTTTTCTTCTTCTTCCTTGCCTTCTTATTCCTCTTCTTCTTCTTCTTCTTTTTCTACTTCTTCGTCGTCTTCTTCTTCTTCTTTTTCATCATCTTATTATTATTATTATTATTATTATTATTATTATTATTATTATTATTATTATTATTCGCATTCTGCATCTTCTTCTTCTTCTTCTTCTTCATCTTCGTCTTATTCTTCGTCTTCTTCTTCTTCTTTTTCTTCTTGTTCATTGTCTCATTCTTCAACATAATCATCTTCCTATTCTTCTTCATCTTCTTAATCTTCTCCATCTTCTTTTTCTTCTTTTTCTTCTGCTTCTTCTCCTCCTTCTTCTCCGTCTTCTTCCTCTTTCTTTTTCTTTGCCTAATTATATTTCTTCTTCTCCTTCATCATCTTCTTCTCCTTCCTCTTCTTCTTAATCTTCCTCTTCTACTTCTTCATCGTCATCATCATCATCATCATTATCTTCTTCTTTTTCTTCTTCTTCTTCTTCTTCTTCTACTTCTTCATCTTCTACTTCTTCACCTTCTTCTTTTCCCTCTTCACCTTCTTCTTCATCTTCTTCTTCTTCTTCTTTTTCTTCATCTTCTTGTACTTCTTCTTCTTGTTCTAATTCTTTCTCTTCTTCTTCTTCTTCTTCTTCCTCTTCTTCTTCCTCTTTCTCTCCTTCTTCTTTTTCATCTTCTTCTTCAAATTCTTTTTCTTCTTCTTCCCCTTCTTCTTCTTCTTCTCCATCTTGTTCTTCTCCCTCTTCTCCTTGATCTTCTTTTCTATCTTCTTCTCCTTCTTCTTCTTCTACTTATTCTCCTTCTTCTTGTTCCTCTTCTTCTCCTTAATCTTCATCATCATCATGATCATCTTCTCCTTGTTCTTCTTCTTCTTCATCATCTTCTTTTTTTTTTCTTCTTCTTCTTGTTATTCTTCTTCTTAATTGTCTTTTTCTCCTTCTTCTTCATCTTCTTCTTCTTCTTCTTCTTCTTCTTCTTCCTCTTTTTCTTCCTTTTCTTCTTCTTAATCTACTTCTTCTACTTCTTTCTCTTCCTTTCCTCCTTCTTCCACCTCTTCTTCTTCTTCTTCTACTTCTTCTTCTTCTTCTACTTCTTCTTCTTCAACTGGTCCTTCTTCTACTACATCTTGTTCTTTTCCTTCTTTTTCATCATTTTCTTCTTCTTCTTCTTCTTCTTCTTCTTTTTCTTCTTCTTCTACTTCCGTTTCTTTGACTTCCTTTCTTCATGGTCCTCTTCTTCTTCATCTTCTTCTTCTTGTCCTTCTTCTTCTTTTTCTTCGTCTTCTTCTTTTTCTTCTTCTTCTTCTTCTTCATCATCATCTTTTTAACTTCTTCTTCTCGTTGAAGTGTTCTTCATCTTCTTCTTCTTTTAATTCTTCTTCTTCTTCTTCTTCTTCCTATTCTTGTTCTAGTTCTTCTTCCTCTTCTTCTTCTTCTTCTTCTTCTTTATCATTATCATCATCATCTTCTTCTTCTTCTTTTTCTTCTTCTTCTTCTTCGTCCTCTTCCTCTTCGTCTTCTTCCTCTTCTTCTTCTTCTTCTTTTTCTACTTTCTCTTCATCATTTTCTTCTTCTTCTTCTTCATCTTCTTTTTCTTCTTCTTCGTCTTCTTCTCCTTCTGCTTCATCTTCTTCATCTTCATCTTCTTCTTCTACTACTTCTTCATCGTAATCTTCTTCATCTTTGTATTCTTCTTCTTCCACTACATAATCTTCTTCTTCTTCGTCTTAAACTTCTTCTTCGGTTCCTTCTTCTGGTTCTTCTTCCTCTACTTCTTTTTCTTCTCTTCTTTTTCTTTTTCTTCTTCTCTTTCTTCTTCTTCTTCTTCTTCTTCTTTTAATTCTTCTTATTTTTCTTCTTCTTCATCTTCTTCCTCTTCTTCTTCTTCTTCCTCTTCTTCTTCTTCTTCTTCCTCTTCTTCTTCTTCTTCCTCTTCATCTTCTTCTTCCTCTTCTTCTTTCTCTCCTTCTTTATCTTCCTCTTCATCATCATCATCTTCTTCTTCTTCTTCTTATTAATCATCATGTTCTTCTTCTTCTTCTTCTTCTTTTCCTTCTTCCTCATTTTCTTCTTCTTCTTTTTCTTCTTCTTCTTCTTCTACTTCTTCATCTTCTTCTTTTTGTTCATTTTTCTTCATTGTCTTCTCCTTCTTTATCATCATGATCATCATCATCATCATCATCATCATCATCATCTTCTTCTTCTTCTTCATCTTTGTCTTCTTCTTTTTCTTCTTCTGTCTCTTCTACTTTCTCTTCTTCTTCTTCTCCTCCTCCTTTTTCTTCTACATCTACATCTTCTCCTTCTTCTTCTCTTCCTTTTTGTTCTTCTCCTTATTCTTTTTCTTCTTCTACTACTTTTTTCTTCTTCTTCTTCATCATCATCATCATCATCTTCTTTTTCTTCTTTATCTTCTTCTTTTTCTTATTCTTCCTCCTCCCCCTCTTCTTCTTCTCCTTCTCTTTCTTCTTTTTCTTCTTCTTCTTCTACTTCTAATTCTTTTTCTTCTTCTTCTTCTTCATTTTTTATCTTTTTGTTCTTCTTATTCTTTGCCTTTTTCTTAATCTTATTCTACTTCTAATTCTTCATATTCCACCTCTTCTTATTCTTCTTCCTCCTCCTCTTCTTAATATACTTCTTATTGTTCTTCTTTTTTCCACTTGTGTTTCTTCTTCTTATTATTATTTTTCTTTTTCTTCTTCTTCTCCTTCTTCTTCTACTACTTCTTATTCTTCTACTTCTCCTTCTTTTTCTTCATCTTCTTCTTCTTCATCTTCTTCCTGTTCTACTTCTTGTTATTCTTTTGCTTCTTCTTCTTCTTCCTCTTCTTCTTCTTCTCCCTTTTCTTCTTCTTCTTCTTCCTCTTCTTCTTCAACTTCTTCTTCTTCTTCTTCATCGTCTTCTTCCTCTTCATCTAACACATCGTCTTCTTCCTATTCTTCTTCTTCCTATTCTTCTTCTTCTACTTCTTCTCTTCTTCTTCTTCTTCTTCTACTTCTTCTCTTCTTCTTCTTCTTCTTCTATCTCTACTTCTTCTTTTTCAACAGCTTTCCCCTCCTCGTCTTCTTCTTCTTCTACATTTTCATCTTCATCATCTACTTCTTCTTTTTCTTCTTATTGTTCTTCTACTTATTCTTCTTTTTCTTTTTCTTCTTCTCCTTCTTCTTCTTTCTCTTCCTTTTCTTCTTTTTCTTCTTCTTATTCTTCTTCTTCTTCATCATCTTATTCTTCTTGTACTTCGTCATCTCCTACCCCTTCTTCTTCTTATTTTTCTTCTTCTTGCTTTTCTTCTATTTCTTCTACTTCTTCTTCCTCTTCTTCTTCTTCTTCTTCTTCTTCTTCTTCCTCTTCTTCTTCTTTTTATTATTAATCTTACTGTTCCTCTTCTTCTTCTTCTACTTCTTTGTCTTCTGCCTCTTCTTCTAAATCTTTTTCTTCGTCTTCTTAAGCTTCTTCTGCTTCTTCTTCCTTTTCTTACATTTTTATTCTACTTCTTCTTCTTCTTCCTCTTCTTCTTCTTCTTCTTCTTTTTCTTCTTTTTTTTCAACAAATTCTTATTCTCTTCCTCTTCTTCTTCTTCTTCTTCTTCTAGATCATCCTCTTCTTGTTCCTTCACTTTTACTTCTTCCACTTCTCTTCTTATTCTTCCACTTTTTCTTCTTCTTCCCCTTCTTCGACTTCCACCTCTTCTTCCACTTCTTCTTTATCATCATCACATCATCTTCTGCCTCCTCTTCGTTATCGTCTTCTATTTCTTCCACTTCTTCAACTTTTTCTTCTTCATTTTTTTCCTCTTCTTGTTCTTCCTCTTTTTCTACTTCTTCTTCTTCTTCTTTTTCTTCGTCTTTTTATTCTTATTCTTCTTCTTCTTCATCTTATTCTTTTCTTCTTCGTTTTTTTCTTCTTCTTTTTCTTCTTGTTGTTCTTCTTCTTCTTGTCTCTTTTTTCTTCTTTGTTTTCTTATTCTTCTAATTGTTGTTCTTCTTCTTCTTCTCCTCCTTTTCCTTCTTCTTCTTCTTTTCTTTCCCTTCATCCTCTTCCTTTTCGTCGAGTTCTTCATCTTCATCATCTTCTTCTTTTTCTTCTTCTTCTTCTTCCTGTAACTAATCTTCTTCTTCTCATTTGTCATCTTGTTCCTCTTCTTCTTCTTCTTCTTCTTCTTCTTTATCTTCCTCTTCTTCTTTCTCTTGCTTTTCTTCTACTTATTCTTTTTCTTCTTGTTGTTCCTTTTCTTCTTTTTATTGAACTTCTTCTTCTTCCTATTCTTCTTCTTCCTCTTCTTCTTCTTCCTATTCTTCATCTTCTTCTTCTTTTTCTTCTACTTTTCTTCATCTTCTTCTTCTTCTTCTTCTTTCGCATCGTCTTCTTCTTCTTCTTCTTCTTTTGTTTGTTCATCATCTTCTCCTTCTTCTGCTTGTTCCTCCTTTCCTTCTTCTTCTTCTTCTTCCTCTTCTTCTTCTTCTTCTTCTTCTTATTATTCTTCTTCTTCTTCTTCTACTTCTTCTCTTCTTGCCACTTCTCTCTTCTTCTTCTCTTCTTCTTCTTCTTCTATTTCTTTTTCTTCTTCTTATTCTTATTCTTCTCCTTGTGATTCTTTTACTTCTCCAACTTTTACCACTTCTTCGTCTACATCTTCTAGCTCTTCTTCCTTGACTTCTTCTTCTTCTTCCTCTTCTTCGTCTTCTTTTGCCTCTTCTTCTTCTACTTCTTCTTCCTCTTCTACTTTTCTTTTCTTCTTCTTCTTCCTCTTCCTATTCTTCTTCTTCTTCTTGCTCTTTTTATCTTCTTCTTCTTCCTCTTCTTATTCTTCTTCTTCTTCCTTCTCCTCCTCTTTTTGTGATTATCCTTCTTCTTCATTTTCCTTTTCTTCTTCTTCTACTTTTTCTTCTTCCACATCTTCATCTACTTCTTCTTCTTCTTCTTCTTAGTGTTCTTCATCATCTTCTTCATCTTCTTCTTCTTCATCTTCATCATCATCTTGTTTTCTTCTTTTTCTTCTCTTCATCTTCTTCTTCTTCTCCTACTTTTTTTCCATATTTTTCTTCTCCTTCTTCTTCTTCTTCTCCTACTTCTCATCATCATCATCTTCTTCTTTATTTTCTCAACCTCTTTTTTTTTCTTCTTATTCTTGTTCTTCTTCTTCTTCTTGTCCATCTTTTTCTTCTTCTTCTTCTTCTTCATCTTCTACTTCTTCATCTTCTCCTTCTTCTCTCTCTTCTTCTTCTTCTTCTTCTTCACCTTCTTCTTCTTTTTCTTCCTCTTTTTCTTTTTCTTCTTCTTCTTCTACTCCTTCATCTTCTTCTTCTCTTTCTTCTTCTTCTTCCTCTTCTTCCCCTTCTTCCTTTTCTTCTTCTTGTTCTTCTTTTTATTCTTTTTATCCTTCTTCTACTTCTGCTTCATCTTCTTCTTCTACATCTTCTAATTCATCTTCTTCTTTTTTCTTCTTCTTCTTCCTTCCCTTCTTATACCTCTTCTTCTTCTTCTTCTTTTTCTTCTTCTTGTCGCGTTCTTCTTTTTTTCATCTTCTCCTTCTTCTTCTTCTTCTTCTTATTCTTCTTCTTCTTCTTCTTCGCATTCTACATCTTCTTCTTCTTCTTCTTCTTCTTCATCTTCGTCTTATTCTTCGTCTTCATCAACTTCTTTTTCTTCTCGTTCATCGTCTCATTCTTCATCATAATCATCTTCCTATTCTTCTTCATCTTCCTCTTCTTCTTCTTCTTCGACTTCTTTTTCTTCTTCTTCTTTTGCTTCTTCTCCCCCTTCTTCTCGCCTTCTTTCTCTTTCTTTTTCTTCGCCTTCTTCTACTTCTTCTCCTTCATCATCTTCTTCTCCTTCCTCTTTTCTTAATCTTCTTCTTCTACTTCTTCATCGTCATCATCATCACCATCATCATTATCTTTTTTCTCTTCTTCTTCTTCTTCTTCTTCTACTTCTTCTTCTACTACTTCTTCACCTTCTACATTTCCCTCTTCACCTTCTTCTTCATCTTCTTCTTCATCTTCTTCTTCTTCTACTTCTTCACCTTCTTCTTTTCCCCTCTTCACCTTCTTCTTCATCCTCTTCTTCATCTTCTTCTTCTTCTTCTTTTCCTTTTCTTCATCTTCTTATTCTTCTTCTTCTTGTTCTTACTCTTTCTCTTCTTTTTTTTCTTCTTCTTCTTCCTCATCTTCTTCCTCTGCCCTTTTTCATCTTCTTCAACTTCTTTTTCTTCTTCTTCCCCTTCTTCTTCTTCTTCTTCTACTTCTTCTCCTTCTTATTCTTCTCCCGCTTCTTCTTGTTCTTCTTCTTCATCTTCTTCTCCTTCTTCCTCTTCTACTTATTCTCCTACTTCTTGTTCTTCTTCTTCTTCTTTCTCTTATTATTATTATTATTATTATTATTTGTCTTTTTCTCCTTCTTCTTCTTCTTCTTCTTCTTCTTCTTCTTCTTCCTTTTCTTCTTCTTCTTCTACTTCTTTCACTTCTTCTTTCTCTTCCTCTCCTCCTTCTTCCACCTCTTCTTCTTCTTCCTCTACTTCTTCTTCTTCTACTACTTCTTCTTCATCAACTACTTCTTGTTCTTTTCCTTCTTTTTCATCGTTTTCTTCTCCTTCTTCTTCTTCTTCTTCTTCTTCTTCTTCTGCTTCTTCGTAATCCTTTCTTCATTGTCCTCTTCTTCTTCTTCTTCTTCTTCTTCTTCGCCTTCTTCTTTTTCTTCTTCTTCTTCTTCTTCTTCTTCATCTTTTCAACTTCTTCTTCTCGTTGAAGTCTTCTTCTTCTTCTTCTTATTCTTCTTTATCAACACCAACATTGTCATCATATTCTTCTTCTACTTCTTCTTCTTATTTTGCTTCTTCTTCTTCTTCGTCCTCTTCCTCTTCTTCTTCTTCTCCTCTACTTCCTCTTCATCATTTTCTTCTTCTTCTTCATCATCTTCTTTTTCTTCTTCTTCGTCTTCTTCTGCTTCTACTTTGTCTTCTTCATCTTCATCTTCTTCTTCTACTACTTCTTCATCATAATCTTCTTCTTCATCTTTGTATTCTACTTCTTCCACTATTTAATCTTCTTCTTCTTCATCTTAAACTTCTTCTTTTTCTTCTTTTCCTTCTTCAGGTTCTTCTTTCTCTACTTCTTTTGCTTCACTTCTTTTACTTCTTTTTCTTCTCTTTCTTCTTCTTCTTCTTCTTCTTCTTCTTCTTCTTCTTTGTCTACTTCTTGTTCTTCTTCATCATCTATTACTTCTTCTTCCTTCTTCTTCTTCTTTTACTTCTTTTTATTCTTCTTCTTCTTCTTCTTCTTTTTCTTCTTCTTCTTCTTCCTCTACTTCTTCTTCTTCTTCTTCTTCCTCTACTTCTTCTTCTTCTTCTTCTTCTTCTTGCTCTCCTTCTTTATCCTCCTCTTCGTCATCATCTTCTTCTTCTTCTTCTTAATCATCATGTTCTTCTTTTTCTTCTTCTTCTTCCTCATTTTCTTCTTCTTCTTTTTCTTCTTCTTCTTCTACTTCTTCATCTTCTTCTTCTTCTTCATTTTTCTTCATTGTCTTCTCCTTCTTCATCATCATGATCATGATCATCATCATCATCATCTTCTTCTTCTTCTTCATATTTGTCTTCTTCCATATTTTTTGTTCTGCTTCTTCTATTTTGTCTCATTAATCTTATTCTTCTTCTTTGTGTTCCTCTTCTTCCTTTTCTTCTACTTCTTCTTCTTCTTCTTTTCTTCTCCTCCCACATTGCCTTCTTCTTCTACTTTTTCTTCTTCTTCTTCTTTTTCTTCTTCTTCTTCCTCCTCTTATTCTTCTTCTTCTTTGGCTTCTTCTCCTTCTTTTTCATCATATTCTTGTTCTTCTATTTCTTCTATTATATCTTCTTCATCATCATCTTCTTCTTTTTCTTCTTCTTTTTCTGCTTCTTCTTTTTCTTCTTCTTCTTCCTCTATTCTTCCTCTTCTTCTACTTCTTCTCCTTCTTCTTCTTCTTCTTTTTTGTCTTATTATTATTATTATTATTATTCCTCTTCTTCTTCAACATCTTCATCATCTTCTACTTCTTCTTCTTCTTCTTCATCAATTTATTCTTTATCATCCTCTTCTTCTTCTTCTTCTTCTTCATTTTTCTTCTTCTTCATCCTCTTCTTCTTCTTCTTCTTCTTCGTCTCCCACTTTTTCTTCTTCTTTATCTTCTACTTCTTCTTTGTCTTCTTCATCTTCCTCTTCTTTGTCTTCTTCTTCGTCTTCTTCTTCTTATTATTTGTTTTCTTCTTCTTTTTCTTCTTCTTCTTCTTCTTCTACTTCTTCTCCTTCTTCTTCTTCTTATTCTACAGCTTCTACCTCTTTCTCTCCTTCTTCTTCTTTTGCTTCTTCTTCTTCTTCTTTTCTTCTACTTCTTCTTTTCTTCTTCTTCTTATTCTTCATCTCCTACTTCTTCTTCTTATTCTCCTTCTTCTTCTTCTTCTTCAACTTCTTATTTTTCTTTCTCTTCTTCTTCTTCTTCTTGTTCCTCTTCTTTTTCTTCTTATTTTTCTTCTTCTTCTTCTTCTTCTCCTTCTTCTTCTACTTTTTCCTCCTCCTCTTCTTCTTCTTCTTCTTCTCCTTCTTCATCATCGTCTTCTTCTTCTTCCTCCTCTTTTTCATCTTGGTCTGCTTCTTTTTCCTCTTCATCGTTTTCTTCCACTTCTTCTTCTTTGGCTTCTCCCTCTCTTCTTAGTTTTCTTCATCTTCCTCTTCTCCATCACCTTTTTTTCTTCTTCATCATTGTTCAAGTCCTCTACTTTTTCTTCTCCTTATAATTGTTACGCTTTTTCTTCTTCTTCCTCATTGTCTTCCTCCTTTTCTACTTTTTGCTTTTCTTCTTCTTCTTCTTCTTCTTCCCCTCCCTCTTCTTCTTCTTCTCCTCCTTGTTTGTCTTCTTCCTCGTCTTCTTCTTCTTCTTCTTCGTTTCCTTCATCTTCTTCTTCTTCGTCTTCTTCTTCTTTTTCTTCTTCTTCTTCTTCTTCTTCTTCTTCTTCGGCTTCTTCTTCGTCTTCTTCTTCTTCTTCATCGTTTCCTTCATCTTCTTCTTCATCTTTACCTTCTACTTCTTCTTCACCTCCTCCTCCTCCTCCTCCCTATTCTTCTTCTTCTTCTTGTCCTCCTTTTTCTTCTTCATGATCATCATCATCTTTTTCTTCCTTTTCTTCTTCTTCTTCTTCTTCTTCTTGTTTTACTTATTCTTTGCCTTCTTCTTCCTCTTCCTCATTGTCTTCCTCCTTCTTTTCCTTCCTTTTCTTCTCCTTCTTCACCTTCTTCTTCCTGCTCTTCTTCTTCTCTATCTTCTTCGTCTTTCTTTTCTTCTTCTTCTTCTTCTTCTTTTTCCTCATGTTCTTCGTCTTGGCCTTCTTCTTCCTCTTCTTCTTCTTCTTCTTCTCCTTCTTCTTCCTCTTTATCTCCTTCTTCTTTCTCTTTTTCTCTTATTCGACTTATTCTTCTACTTCGTCGTCTTCTTCTTCTTCTTATCAATCTTATTCTTCTTCTCCTTCTACTACTTTTTTTCTTTATCTCCTTCTTCTTCTTCTTCTTCTTCCTCTACTACTTCTTCTTCATCTTCTTCTTCTTCTTCATCTTATTCTCGTTCTTCTTCTTCCTCCTCGGCTTCTTCTACTTCTACTTCTTCTTCTTCTTCTTCTTCTTCTTCTTCCTTTTCTCCTTCTTTGTCTTCTTCTTCTTTATTTTCTTCTTCTTTGTCTTCGTCATCTTCTTTTCTTCTTCTTCTTCCCATCCTTTGTCTTTTTCTTCTTCTTCTTCCCCACTTTTGTCTTTTTCTTCTTCTCCTCCTTTGCCTTTTTCTCTTTTTCCTTTTACTTGTTCATCATCATCATCATCTTCTTCTACTTCTTCATTATCTTCTCCATCTCCTTCTTCTTATTCGTCTTCATCTCCTCTTCTTCTTCTTCTTCTTCCTCTTCTTCTTCGACTCTTTCGTCTTCTTCTTCTTTCCTTCTTCTTCTTCTTCTTCATCTTCTTTTTCATCCACATCCTCTTCTTCTTCTTCTTCTCTCCTTCTTATACTTCTTCTTCTTCTTCTTGTTCTATTTCTGCAACTTCTTATCTACTTCTTCTTCTTCTTCTTCTTTGCCTTCTTCTCCTTCATCTCCTTCTTCTTCTTCTTCTTCTCCTCGTTCTTTGCCTTCTTCTACTTCTCCCTCTTCTTCTTCCTCTTCTTCATCTTCCTCTTCTTCTTCTTCTTCTTCTCCTTCTTCTACTTTTGCTTCTTCTCCTTTTTCTTCATCATCATCATCTTCTTCTTCTTCTTCTTATTCTTCTTCTTCTTCTTGTTTGTTTTATCACTATTATTATTATTATTATTACTACTATTTTTATTATTACTCGTCATCATCATCATCACCATCATCATCTAATTCTTCTTCTTTCTCTTCTTCTTCATATTCTTCTTCTTCATCCTCTTCTTCCTCTTCTTCTTCTTCTTGTTCTTGTTCTTGTTCTTCTTCTTCTACTTCTTCATCTCCTATTATTTCTTCTTCATCATCTTTCTCTTCTTTATCTTCTTCTTTGTCTTCTTCTTCTTCTTCTTTGTCTTCTTCTTCTTCTTCTCCTTCTTCTTGCCCATCTTCTTCTTCTTATTCTTCGACTTCTACTTCTTTTTCTCCTTCTTCTTCTTCTTCTTCTACTTTTCTTCTTCCTCTTCTTATTCTTCTTCTCAGTCTTCTTCTTATTCTCCTCCTTCTTCTTCATCATCTTCCTTTTCTCTTCCTCTTCTTCTTCTTCTCCCTCTTCATTTTCTTCTTCTTCTTCTTCTTTTTCTTCTTTTTCTTCATCATCATCACCATCTTCTTCTTCTTCTTCTTCTCCTTCTCCTTCTTCTTCTTCTTCTTCTAGTTCTTGTTCTTCTTCTTCTTCTTCTTCATTTTCTTATTCTTCTTCTTCTTCTTCTTCTTCTCCTTCTTCAACATCTTCCTCATCTTCTTCTTCTCATCATCTTCATTTGCTTCTTTTTCCCCCTCTTTGTCTTCTTCCTCTTCTTCTTCTTCCTCACCTTTTTCTTCTTCTTCTTCTCCTTCTCCTTCTCCTTCTTCTTCTTCTTCCATTTCTTCTTCTTCAACTGTTATTTCTTCTTCTTCTTCATCTTCTTCCTCCTCCTTTTCTTCTTCTTCCTCCACTTCGTCTTATTATTATTATTATTATTCTTTTTCTATTTCTTCTTCTTCTTTTTCTTCTTCTTCTCCTTCTTCTTCTTCTTCTTCTTCTTCTTATTCTTCTTTGCCTTCTTGTTCCTCTTCTTGTACTTCTTCTTCTTTTGCTACTTCTTCTTCATCCTCTTCTTCTTCTTCTTATTCCTCTTCTTCTTCTTCTTCTTCTTCTTCTTCTTCCTCTTCTTCATTTTCTTATTCTTTGCCTTCTTCTACTTCTTGTTTACACCTTTTCTTCTTCTTCACCTTCTTCTTCTTCTTCTTCATTGTCATAGTCTTCTTCTTCTTCTTCTTATTCATCTACTTCTTCTTCTTTTTTTTCATCTTCTTCTTCTTCTTCGACTTCTCTTCTTCGACTTCTTCCTCTTCTTCTTCTCCTTCTTTGTCTCCTTTTTCTTCTTCTTCTTTCTCTTCTTCTTCTTCTTCTTCATCTTCCTCATCTTCTTCTTCTTCTTCTTCTTCTTCGTCTTTGTCTTCTTCTTCTTCATCTTTTACTTCTTCCTCTTCTTCTTCATCATCCCCTACCTCTACTTCTTCTTCTCCTCCTACTTTTTCTTCTTCTTCTTCTCCGCCTCCTCCTCCTCTATTTTCTTCTTCTTCATCATCATCATCTATTTCTATCGTTTCTTCTTCATCATCATCATCTTCTTCTTCTTCGTCTTTTTTGTTATTCTTCTTCATCTTTTTCTCATTCATCATCTTCATCTTCTCCTTCTCCTTCTTATTATTCTTCACCTTCTTCTTTGTCTTCTTCTTCCTATTCTTCCTCTTTGTTTTCTTCTTCTGCTTTCTCTTCTTCTTCTTCTTCTTCTTCTTCTTTTACCACTTCTTCTTCGTCTTTGCCTTCTTCTTCGTTTTCTTCTTCTTCTTCATCTCCTTCTTCTTCCTTTTTGTCTCCTTCTTCTGGTTCTTCGTCTTATTCTTCTTATTCTGCTTCTTCGTCTTCTTCTTCTTCTTCTTCTTATTCTTCGTCTTCTCCTTCTTCTTCTTCTTCTTCTACTACTTCTTTTCCTTTAACTCCTTCTACTACTTCTTCTTCCTCTGCTTCTTCTTCTTCATTTCTTCTTCTTTGTCTTCCACTTCTCCTTTTTCTTCTTCTTCTTCTCCTCTTTTGTCTTTTTCTTCTTTGCCTTCTTTGTCTTCTTCTTCTGATTCTTTTACTTCCTCATCATCATCATCTCTTCTTCATCATCTTCTTCTTCTACTTCTTTTTTCTACTTCTTTTTCATCTGCTTCTTCATTGTCTTCTTATTCCTTTTCCTCTTCTTCTTCTCCTTCTTCTTCTTGTTCTTCTACTTCATCTTAATTTTCTTCTTCCTCTTTTTCTTCTTCTTCTTCTTCTTTTTCATCATCTTTTTGTTTTTGTTCTTCTTCTTATTCCTCTACTTTGTCTTCTTCTTCTTTGTCTTCCACTTCTTTCTCTTCTTCTTCTTCATCTTCTTTTTCTTCTTCTTCCTCTTCTTCTCTTCTTCTTCTTCTACTTCTTCTTCTTCTTTTCCACCTCCATCTTCTTCTTCTTCTTCTTTGTCTTTTTCTTCTTATTCTTCTTCTTCTTCATCTACTTCTTCATCTTATTCTTCTTCTTCATCTTCCTCTTCTTCTTATTTTTCTTCTTCTTCTTCCTTTCCTTCTTCTTCTACTCCATCTTCTTCATCCCCTTCTTTTACATCAACTTTTCCTTCTTCTTTTTCTTCTTCTTCTTATTCCAATTTTCTATCTTCATTTGTTCATCTTCTACTTCTTCTTCTTCTTCTTCTTCAACTTCTTCAACTACTACTTCTTCTTCTTTTTCTTCTTCTTCTTTTACATCTTCTACTTCCTCCTCTTCTTTGTCTTCTTGTTTGCCTTCTTCATCTTTTTCTTCTTCTTCTCTTTCATCTTCTTCTCCATCTCCTTCTTCTGCTTTATCAACTTTTTCTCATTTTTCTTCTTTTTCTTCTTCTTCTTCTTCTTCTTCTTCTTTTCTTCTTCTTCTTGCACTTCTTCTCCTTCTTCTTCTTACTATTCTCCTCCATATTCACCATCTTGAACTTTGTCTTCCTCTTCTTCTTTGTCATCCTCTTCTGCTTCTTGTTTTTGTTGTTCTTCTTCTTCTACTTCCTCTTTTGCTTCTTTTTCTTCTTCTTTTTCCTCTTCTTCTTCTTCTTCATCTTAATCTTCTTCTTCTTCTCCTTCTTCTTTGTCTTTTTCTCCTTCTTCTTCTTCATCATCTTCTTCTTCTTCTTTGTCTTTTTCTCCTTCTTCTTCTTCTTCTTCTTCTTCTTCTCCTTCTACTTGTTCAACTTCTTCTACTTCTTCTTCTTCTTCTTCTTCTTCCTTTTTTTCATTGTCTTCGCCTTCTTCTTCCTCTTCTTCTTCTTCGACTTCTACTTTTTCCCCTTCTTCATCTTCTTCTTGTTTGTCTTCTTCTTCTTCTTCTTATTCTTCATTTTCTTCCATATTTTTTCTTCTTCAATATCGTCAAAGTCTTCTTCTTCTTCTTCATCATCATCATCATCAATTTGCTCTACATTTTTGTCTCTTTCTTCTTCTACTACTACTTGTTCTACTTCTTTTTTTCTTCTTCTTCTTCTTCTCCTTCTTCCTCTACTTCTTCTTCTTCTTCTTCTTCTTCTTCTTCTCCTTATTCTTCTATGTCTTCTTCTTCTTCTTTTTCTTCTTCTTCATCTTCACCTTCTTCTTCTTCTTATTCTTCTTCATCTTCTTATTCTTCTTCTTCTTTGTTTTCTTCTACTTTTCCTACATCTGCTTGTGCTTATTCTTTTTAGTCTTGTTCTTCTTCTTCTTCTTCTTCTTCATAATCATCATCTCTTCTTCCCCTCCTTCTTCTTCCTCCTCTTCTTGGTCTTTCTCTTCTTAATATTCTCCTTCTTCTTCTTCTTCTTCTTCTTCTCTTCTTCACATTCTTCTTCTTCTTCTTCTTCTTCTTCTTTTACTTCTTATTCTTCTTCTTGTTTTTCTTCTACTTCTTCTTCTTGTTTCTCTTCTTCTTTTTATTCTTCTTCTTCCTCTTCTTCTTCTTCTACATTTGCTTCTTCTACTTCTTTTTCTTCTTCTTCTTCTTCTTCTTCTTCTTCTTCTACATCATCTTCTTCTTCTTTTTCTTCTTCCTCCACTCCTTGTTCGTTTTTTTCTTTTTCTTGTTCTTCGTCTTCTTCTTCTTCTCCTTGTTCTTCTTCATCATTTTCTTCTTCTCTTTCTTCTTAGTCTTCTTCTTCTTCTTCTTCTTTTTCTTCTTCTTCTTCTTCTTCTTCTTCTTCTTCTTCTTCTTCTTTGTCCTGATCTTCTTCTTCTTTTTCTTCTTCTAATTTTTCTTCTAGTTCACCTTCTTCTTTTTCTTCTTCTTCTTCCTCCTCTTCTCCTTTTTGTTCTTCTTGGTCTTCTTCTTCTTCTTCTTCTTCTTCTTCTTCTACTCCTTCTGCTTCATCGTCATCTTCTTCTTCTTCTTTGTTTTCTTCTTCTTCTTCTTCATGATCCTCTTCTTCTTCTACTTCATCTTCATCTTCTCTTCTTCTTCTTCTTCTTGTCTTTCTTCTCTTCTTCTTCTTTTACTTTTTCTTCTTATTAATCAACTTCTTCTTCTTCTTCTTCTTCTTCTTTGTGTTGTTCTTCTTCTTTGTGTTGTTCTTCTTCTTAATTCTTCTTCATCTTCACCTTCTTCTTCTTGCTCTACTTCTTCTCCATCTTCTTCTTCTTCTTCTTCTTCTTATTTTTCTATTAGTTCACCTTCTACTTCTTCTTCTTCCTCCACTTCTCCATTTTGTTCTTCTTGGTCCTCTTCTTCTTCTTCTTCGTCTTCTTCTTCTTCTTCTATTCCTTCTTCTTCATCATCATTTTCTTCTTCTTCTTTGTTTTCTTCTTCTTCTTCTTCTTCTTCTTCTTCATCTTCTTCTTCTTCTACTTCATCTTCTTCTTCTCTTCTTCTTCTTCTTCTTCTTCTCTACTTTTTCTTCTTATTAATCTCCTTATTATTCTTCTTCTTCTTCTTTGTGTTCTTCTTCTTCTTCATTCTTCTTCTTCTTCATTCTTCTTCGTCTTCACCTTCTTCTTCTTCCTCTACTTCTTCGCCATCTTCTTCTTCTTCTTCTGCTTCTTCTTCTTCTTCTTTTTCTTTTCTCCTTCTTCTTCTTCCTCTCCATATTTTTCTTCTTTTTCAACTTCTTCTTCTTCTTCTTCTTCTTCTTCCTCTTCTGCTTCTTCTTCTTTTTCCACTTCTTCTTCTTCTTCTTCTTATTCTTCTTCTTATTCTTTTCTTCTTCTTCTTCTTCTCGTTTAACTTCTTCTTCTCCTCCTTCTTCATCTTCCTCTTCCTCTTCTTCTTCTTCTTCTTTCTCTTTTTTTCTTCTTTTGAAGTTCTTTTTGCTTAATGTAAACCTACAATAGGGGAGTGAATTGTTGTAAATCAAGTTTTGAGATTTTTTTTCAATTTTTGGCTTAAATTAAAACTTAAATCTTTTAAGCAAGAACAAGAAAGAGATGTAAAATAATATACAAAAGATATTTAAGGAGGTTCGACTCAAAATCGAGCCTACATCCACCCCCAACCGGTGTTGGGAAAAAAAACAAAAATCACCAAATTACAAGCAAGGTTTTTCGTATGGCTCGCCTCAAACATACTTGGATTTTACCTACGACTAATCTCGAACCTACTTGAGTTTTTTTCGGGCTCAACTCAAACCCCAAGCTTTGCACAATTTGTAGGATGCGCATACCCAAAGAAACAAATACAAAAATGGCAACAAAGTATAAACTTAAAACAATTTAAAGAAGCATGAGGCACACTCAAAAATCTTAAAGAGGGAGGAGTAAAAATTAAAAATTGTTGACGCAAAAACCTCTAATTTTGGGTTCCTTCTTGCATCTTTGACTTGTGAATTTTGGAAGCACTGTAAGCATTTAAAATTGCTTGAAATTATGATTTGAAACCTTTGAGAACTTTGCAATTGTAACCTCTTGGATTTCTTATTTCTTCCAGATTTATAGACCTTAAATTTGAGCTCTAAATCTACTCCCAACTGCTCTAAAATGAATTAGCCATTTGGGTAGCGGACACATAACAGTCACCGTTTGATTTGGATTCTAAAATGGACATTTCTAATTGTATAAAAATTTTACCATTCGAGATCAATTCTGGCCGTTGGATCAAGACAACCTTGATCTGGGCCATTTGATTGCACATAGGATGTCCTACTTGTATTAGTATAAGGTATCTTTACCACAATTGTTACGCATCTTCACTTGGATCTGCTTAAGTTAGATTCTCTTGCTTGTTGTTTACTTCCTGCATTTTATTCTATTTAACCTAAGTCGACGGATCGTGTCTACCCTTCCACCTTCATAACTATTGGATGGCAATTTAGTCCCATATTGCCTAAAATGGGTTGCGATTGCTCTTTATAAGGATTCTGGTTCGTGTAACTCTCGAGCTGTTTGGGTATGGCTCCCCCCTCCTCGACCAATATTTCATCACTTGGTCATGGTTGACTCGATTTCATGCTGTTCTGTTTAGCTTTCCCTGTGGGCTGATTTCACGCTATTCCATTCAGCTCTTCCTTCGCCATTGGGCTACGCTCGCCCCTTCTGGGTCAATTCAAAAATTTTTATTCTATTATATTTTTTTAAATTCCAAAACCCTGCACGGGCTAATGGTCAGGTCAGGTCGACCCGCCCAATGCAATGGTGAAAAATCCCGAGACTAACGTTGTTTTATAGTTTTTTGTGAGAATTATTGTGTAAAATTTTCATTATAAGTGTACCAAAAAAATTTTATATTATGATAGTGTTACAAGTTTTCTAAATGACTATGAAAAGAAATTCATGAAAAATAAATCCTAAATAATATTAAAAAGTCAAATACCAATGTCTATACTTTTCATTAATAATGCTAGGCCCAAAGATCAAAATTCAACAATTATTAAATTTATAACATTTTCAAATATTAATACTACTAGTGTGCCACAACATCTCAAAATTTTGACATATCAAATACAAGAAAAATAAAGAGAAATTCAAGTATAAAAATTTTAGTATATGTCTCCAATTTCCTTGAAGCTTATCATGATACCAAGAGCCTTGAAGGCAACTATTTTAGACATTTAAAGTTCATGGCTTGACTTAATTGAATATTAATAATTTCACTTAAAGCAAGCCAATAAGTGATATAAATATTTATGCTTGACTCATGAAACACAAAGGTGTAATAATCTCCCCCTTTTGATGATAGCAACACATAAATATTTTAAATACAAAAATGTGTAAAGAAAATAGAAATAATTTTTTAAGGAGGAAATTAAGAATTAACATGCTCCCCTTAACTCTTAACTATTCTCCCCTTTGACACCATCAAAAAGGAGTGCACACTAAGTAATGTCTAAAATTCCTAATTATTCTCTCAATGTTTGAAATTGCTCCGAAGGGAAGGGTTTAATAAAAATGTCAGCCAATTCAAGCTTAGTGGAAACATGCTCTAATTCTCTAATCCTTTGACTACTTGATCTCTAATAAAGTGATATCTAACATTATTGGGCTTAGTCTTAGAATGATGAGTATGATTCTTGGCTAATGCTATTGCACTAGTGTTATCAATTCTAATAGATATATGTGTGACTTCTAACCATAGTCTTGAAGTTGTTGTTTTATTTGTAATCCTAAAAAAAATTTAGCTCACCCATCATGCTCATTTCAAATTCCTTATTCATAAGATCTCCAAATTCTCTACACATTTCTTCTTTTGTACTACCAAAATATAAATCTAAACAATTAGTAAATCATCTCTTAATGATCAAATCCTTTGGATGTGAGGTTACAAATTTTCATCCTCCTGGTAAATTGCTTTCTTTTTTCTTTTTTACTTCTAGATTTTCTAATTTTTCTTTATTCTTATTCAAATCTAAGTTCTTTACTAATTTTATTTCATCTTCTAAATACTTCTCACAAAGTAGTTGAATAGACTCATCAAACACAACATATATTGTTTACAAATTTTTTTATCTTCTAAATTCTTCTCACGAAGTACTTGAATACCCAAGATGTGGATTTTGATTTTATTCTTTGTTTTGATTGTATAAGGTGTAAAATCTTAATTAGAAGTATACTACTAAATTAAATCATCAATTTAATTTTATAAATATCCTAGTCCTATCTTAGAATGTCTCTAATTATTTTGGAGACATTTTCTTCTAGTCTTCTAAGTTCTACTCTCAGGATCCCAAGAAAGCTTGGGTTGAGCACTAAATGGAGCTTGCATATTCTCATTCTTAACAATCCATCTAAAATTTTGTTTTTGTGCATATATATTTCTTCTAAAAAAGCAATCTTTTATTATATGTCCAGGTTTACAATAATAAAAACAAACAATATTTGATGGCCTAGGCATACTTATGTATTTAGGTTTTTCAAAATTGAAGACATGTGAAGAACAATAAGCATGTGAAGCATAAGAAGTATGTGAAGTTTTTCTTACTCTAGAATACTAAAAAAATGTATTTTTTCTTTCAAATAAAAAATAACATGCTTTAAAGAAATATTCTCAATGATAAGGGAAGTCTTTTTATCACATATATGTTCTATCTTTTTCTTTTCATCTTCTTTCATGACAAAATCAAGTTAGTCAACCTTTTCTTTGTAAGCCTTTTTTTAATTTTTTATGAGCACTTATTAAATAAGTCAATACATTCATAACTTCGACATAATTACTTTCAAGAATATCTCTTGTCTAAAAGCTTACCTCATTTTCTTCTTCTTCTTCACTTGAAGATAATGAAGATGCCTTATTTTCCATAAAACAAATCATCCCTTCTTCTCCTCTACTTGAGCTTGAAACATCTAAATCTTTAGAAGCAGTCCATGTAGCATAAAAAGCTTTCTTTTTCTTCAAGTTATTCTTCTTTTCCTCCTTCATATGCTTGTCTTTGAGTTTTGGACATTCTAGTTTAATATGATCGATTTGACCACACTCAAAGCAAGTTGGTGGCCTCTTCCTCTCCTTGTTGCTCTTCTTCTTCCATTTCCTATTAAGAAAACTTTTTGCTAATTTTTTGGCTAGATCGTTAACATGAAAACTTACCTTGTCCTCCAAATCCATGGAAGAGGTGGACGTGGAATCCAAATCACATTTGGTAGCTTCCAAGACCATAGGATCTTCCTTCTTCCTTTCATGCTTTAGCTTGCTTATAGAAGCCTCTTCTGTAAGTCTCCTTGTCATCTCTATTTTGGCAATAAGAAGTTTCCCAAGGAGTTCATCCAATGAAAGTTTGTAAATATCTTTAGCCACTTTAATAGCTGTTACAAGGGGATCATATTCTTTTGAAAGGATTCTAAAAATTTTTCTCACTAGGTCACCATTGAGAATGCCCTCCCAAGATTTGCCAAGCCATTTATAATGTAATTAAATGTTAAAAATTTTTAATACTCTCATCAAAATTCATTCTAAAACGCTCATAGTCATAGGCGAGGATATTGGTCTTTGCCTCTTTCACTTGTGAGATGCTCTTCAGAAGTTACATTGAGTTCTTTTCAGACCTCAAATGTCGTATGCAAATTCATTATTTGTGTGAATTCACTATGAGAAATTCCACAATGAAGATAGTTCAAGGTCTTAGCATTCAATTGAGCAAATCTTTTGTGCTCAACATTAAGCTCACTAAAATGATAGACTTCAGTACTAGAAGAATTTCTAAGAAGTTCACAAGGCTTGTCCATAACTTCCCATAACTCCATATCAATAAATTGAATAAAAGTTGTAAAATAGGATTTATAATAAAAGTAAAAATCTCCTTTAAACAAGGGAGGCCTATTTGAAGAAAATCTTTCACATAAAGTTGCAGTCATATCAACCAAAGAGGAAGCCATAAAACCAATAATCTCAAAACAATAAAAAATATGAAAAAGCCTTCTCTTAGCACAAGTGGATCTCCCACATGATTTTACTCATGTAATTTGGGATTCCTCACTCTAATACCAATGGAAGTTCTTTGTGCTTGAAGTAAACCCACAAGAAGAAGTGAATTGTGGTAAATAAAGTTTTGAGATTTTCTTTCAATTTTTTATTTAAATTAAAACTTAAATCTTTTAAGCAAGAAGAAGAAGGAAAAGTAAAATAGTACACAAAAGATTTTTAAGGTGGTTCGACTCAAAATGGAGCCTACATCCAGCCACAATTGGTGTTGGAGAAAAAATCACAAAAATCACCAAATTACAAGCACAATTTTTCATACGGCTCACCTCAAAACTACTTGGGAGTTTACCAATGGCTAATCCCAAACCTACTTGAGTTTTTTTGGGCTCAACTCAAACCTTGGGCTTTTGTCTAATTGCCAAAATGCCCTTACCCAAAGAAACAAATACAAAAAATGGCAACA
This sequence comes from Vanilla planifolia, assembly GCA_023846275.1. Taxonomy (NCBI): domain Eukaryota; kingdom Viridiplantae; phylum Streptophyta; class Magnoliopsida; order Asparagales; family Orchidaceae; genus Vanilla; species Vanilla planifolia. Next base: position 16,107 of record JAIUJO010000322.1, on the reverse strand, counting down.
AAGTATAAACTTAAAATAATTGAAAGAAGTAAGAGGCACACTCAAAAATCAAAAAGGGGGAGGAATAAAAATTAAAAATAGTTCAAGCAAAAACATTTAATTTCGAGTTCCTTCTTACAACTTTGACTTTTGTGAAATTTGGAAGCACCATATGCACTTGAAATGATCAAAATTGTGATTTGAAAGCTTTAAGAACTTAGCAATTGTAACCTCTTCGATTTCGTCATCCTTCCCTATTTATAGAGCTTAAATTTGAGCTCCAACAGCTCTAAAATGAATTAGCCATTTGGATAACGGACACATAGCATTCACCATTCAGTTTGGTTTCTGAAATAGACGTTTCTGATTGGATCCCAATTTTCCTGTTCGAGATCAATCATGGTCATTGGATTTAGGCAGCCATGATTTGGGCCATTGGATTGTGCGTAGGTTTTTCTGCATGTATTAGTATATTATCCATAGTATTAAAACATTTACTGTAGTGCTGATTCATCCTCATGTAGATTTTCTCAGGTTTGATTCCCTTTCTTGTCATTTACTTCATGTATTTTACCTTTATTTACTTAAGCCGTTAGATCGCACCTGCCCTTTTGCCTTCATTAACTTCAACTGCCCGATCACGCCTCCCCTTCTGTCTTCATTAACTGTCAGATGGCAATTTAGTCCCATATTGCTTTAAATAGGTTGTGATTGCTCTCTATAAGGATTCTGGTTCGTGTAACTCTTGAGCCGTTTGGGGTTGGCTCACCCTTCCTCAACCAAGATTTCATCACTTGGTCTTAGTTGACTTGATTTCACACTGTTCCATTCAACTTTCCCTGCGGACTGATTTCGTGCTGTTCCGTTCAGCTCTTCCTTAGCCATTTGGCTATGCTCACCCTTTCTAGGTCAATCCAACAATTTTTATTTTATTGTATTTTTTAAATTCCTAAACTCTTGGATGGGCCAGTGGTCAGGTCGGGTCAACCCGCCTAATGCTATAGTGAAAAATCCCGAGACTAACGTTTTTTTATAGTACTTTGTGAGAATGTTTGTGCAAAATTTTTAATATAATTGTACCAAAATAATTTTATATTATGACAGTGTTACAAGTTTTGTAAATGACTGTGAAAAGAAATTCGTAAAAAATAATTTATAAATAAATTTAAAAAATCAAAAACCAATGTCTATACTTTTCAACAATAATACTTGGCCCAAAAATAAAAATTCAACAATTATTAATTATATAAAATTTTCAAATATTAATACTAATAGTGTGTCACATCATCTCAAAATTTGGACATCAAATATTTAGAAAAATAAAGAGAACTTTCAAAACAAAAATTTTAGTATGTCTTCAATTTCTTTGAAACTTGCCATGACTCCAAGAGCCTTGAATACCACTATTTTAGACTTTAAAGTTTATGGCTAGACTTAATTGAATATTAATAATTTTATTAGAAGCAAGCTCATACGAGATATAAAAATTTGTTCTTGACTTATCAAACACAACGATTTAACATCTTCTTCGTCTTATTCTTCTTCTTCATCTCATTTTTCTCTATCACCTTCTTTGCCTTTTTCTTCTTCTTTTTATTCATATTTTTCTTCTTCTTTTTCAATTTTTTCTACTTCTTCTTCATCATCTTCTTCTTTCTCTTCTTCTTCTTCTTCTTCTTGTACTTCTTCTTCTCCTCCTCGTTCCACTACTCCTTCTCCTCCTCCTCCTCCTTCTTTTGCTTCTTCTTCTTTTTCTTTTCCTTGTTCTTCATCTTCTTTCCCTTCTTCTTCTTCTTCGTCTTCTTCTTCTTCTTCTTCTCTTTCTTCTTCTTATTTTTCTTTTTCTTCTTCTTCATCTTCTTCTTCTTCTTCTTCTCCTTCTTCTTCTTCATCAAATCCTTCTACTTCTTCTTCTACTACTACTACTTCTCCTTCTTCTTCTTCTTCTTCAACTTTATTTTCATCTTCTTATTCTTCTTCATCCTCTTTGTCGTCTTCTTTTTTTCTTCCTCTTCTTCTTCTTCTTCTTCTTCTTCCTCCTCCTCCTCTTCTACTTCTTTTTCTTCTTCTTCTTCCTTTTCCTCTTATTCCATTTTTTCTTCTTCTCCTTCTTCTTCCTCTTCAACTCCTTCTTCTTCTTCTTATACTTCTTCTTTGACATCTTCTACTTCTTCTTCTTCTCCTTCTTATACTTCTTCTTTATCTCTTCCTTCTTCTTCTACCTCTTCTTCTTCATCTACTTCTTCTTATTCATCTACTTATTCTTATTCATCTACTTATTCTTATTCTTATTCATGTTTTTATTCTCCTTCTTGATTTTCTTCTTCTTATACTTCTTCTTTTTCTTCCTCTTCCTCTTCGTCTTCTTCTTCCTCTTCCTCTTTGCCTTCTTTTTCTTTCTTCTTCAAATTTTTCTTTTCTTCTTATTCTTCTTATTCTTCTTCCTCTTTTTCTTTATCTTTTTCATCTTTTTCTTCCTCTTCTTTTTCTTCTTTTTCTTCCTCTTCTTCTTCTTCTTCTTCTTCTTTTTCTTCTTCTTCTTCTTCTTTTTCTTCTTCCTCCTCCTCCTCCTCCTCCTCTTCTTCTTCCCTTTCTCTTCTTCTTCGTCATCGTCTTCTTGTTCTTCTTCTTATTCTTCTTCATCTCCTACTTCCTCTTCTTCTTCATCCTCCTTTCTTCTTCATCTTCTTCTTCATCTTCTTCTTCTTCTTCTTCTTGCTTCTTCTTCTTCTTCTTCTTCTTCTTCTTTTCTATCTTCTTGTTCTTCTCCATCTTCTTCTTCTTCTTGTACTTCTCATTCTTATTCTTCTACTCCTTGATCATTTTCTTCTTCTTTTTCTTCTTCTTCTTCTTCTTCTTCGTCTTCTCCTTCTTCTTTTTCTTCTTCTCCTTCTTGTTCTTCATCTTCTTCTTCTTCGTCTTCTTGTTCTTCTTTTTCTTCGTTCTTCTTCTTCTTCATCGAAGACTTCTTCTTCCTCTTCTACTTCGTCGTCTTCTTCTTCTTCTTCTTCTTCCTCTTTTTCTTTATCTTTTTCTTCTTCTTCTTCTTCTTCTTCTTCTTCTTCTTCCTCCTCCTCTTCTTCTTCTTCTTCTGCTGCTTTTTTCTCTTCTTCTTCTTCTTCGTCTTCTTATTTTTCTTCTTATTCTTCTTCTTATTCTTCTTTGTCTCTTGCTTCGTCTTCTTGTTCATCTTCATCAACGTCTTCTTCTGCTTCTTCTACTTCTTTGTTTCTTCTTCTCCACTTTTTTCTTCTTCTTCTTCTTCTTTTCAATCTTCTTGTTCTTCTCCATTTTTTTCTTTTCCTTCTTTTTCTTCTCAATCTTATTCTTCCTCTCTTTGTTGATCTCGTTCTTCCTCTACTTTTTCTTCTTCTTCTTCTTCTTCATCTTCTCCTTCTTTTTCTCCTCCTCCTCCTCCGTCTTCTTCTTTGCCGTCTTCTTGTTCTTCTTCTTCTTCTTCGAATCTTCTTCTTCCTCTTCTTCTTCTTCTTCATCATCTACTTCTTTGCCTTCTCTTTGTCATCATCATCTTCTTCTTGTTCTTCTTCTTCTTCTTTTTCTTCTTTTACTTCTTATTCTTGATCTTTTTATTCTTTTCCTTTTTGTCCTTCTTCTTCCTCTTATTCTT
>JAIUJO010000322.1:0-5000 GCA_023846275.1 Vanilla planifolia | reverse complement strand
TCATCGCCTTCTTCTTCTTCTTCTTCTTCTTCATCAACATCTCCTTCTAATTCTTCTTCTTCTTCATCACCATTTTTTCTTCTTCTTCCTTTTCTTCTTCATCTACTTCATCTTCTTCTCCTTCGTCTTGATCTTCTTCTTCTTCTTCTTCTTCTTCCTCTTCTTCTTCTTCCACTTCTTTGTCTTCTTCTTCTTCTGCTACTTCTTCTTCTTCTTCTTCTTCTTCTTCTTCTTCGTTTTCTTCTTCTCCTTCTTCTTCATCTTCTTCTACTTCCTCTTCTTCTTTTTCCTCTTCTACTTCTACTTCATCATGTTATGCTTCTTCGTGTTCTTATTCTTCTTTGTCATCATCTACTTCTTCTTCTTCTTCTTCGTCTCCTTCTCTATCGTCTACTTTTTCTTCTTCTTTTTCTTCTTCTTCTCCCTATTCTTCTTCTTATTCTTCTTCTCCATCTTATTCTTCTTCTCCTTCTTCTTCCTCTTCTTCTTCTTTAACATCTGCATCTTCTTCTTCTTGTTCTCCATTTTCAACTTCTTCATCTTCTTCTTTTTCTTCTTCTTCTTCTTCTTCATCTTCAACTTCTACCTCTTCTAATTCTTGTTCTTGTTTTTCTTCTTCTTCTTTTTCTACTTCCTCTTCTTCTTCTCCTTCTTCTTCTTCCTTGTATTCTTCACCTCCTTGTTCTTCTTCTTCATCTCCTTCTTCTTCTTCTTCTTCTTCTTCTTCGTCTTCTTCTCCTTGTTTATCTTCTTCTTCTTCTTCTTTTCTTCTCCTTCTTCTTTTTCTTCTTCTCCTTCTTCTTCATCTTCTTCTTCTTCATCTTCTTCTTCTTGTTCTTCTTCTTCTTCTTCTTCATCTTCTTCTTCTTCATCTTCATCTTCTTCTTCATCATCTTGTTCTTCTTTTTAATCTCTTTCTTCATCTCCTTCTTCATCTTCATCTTCGTCTTCTTCTTCTTCTTCTTCTACATCTTCTACTTGGTCACCTTCTTCTTCCTTTTCTTCTTCTTGTTCTTCTTCTTCTTCAATTTTTTCTTCTTCTTTTTCTTCTCGTTCTACTACTACCACAACTTCTTGTCCTTCTTCTTCTTCTCCATCTTCTTCTTCTTATTCTTCTTCTTCTCTACTTCTTCTTCTTCTTCTTCTTCTTCCTCTTCTTCTTCTTCTTCTTCTTCTTCTTCTACCTCTTCTTCTTCCTCTTCTTCTTCTTCTACGTCTTTTACATCTTCTTCTTCTTTCTTCTTCTTCTTCTTCTTCTTCATCTCCTTCTTCTTCTACATATTCTGCTTCTTCTTGTACTTGTTCTTCTTCATCTTCTTCTTCTTTTCCTTCTTGATCATCTTCTTATTCTTCTTCTTCTTCTTCTTCTTCTTCTCTCCCTATTTTCCTTCTTATTCTTCCTCTCCTTCTTCTTCCTCTTCTTCTTTATCTCCTGTATCTTCTTCTTCTTCTCCATTTTCTTCTCCTTCTTCTTCTTCTTTTTTTCATCTTCTTCTTCTTCTTCTTCTCCTTTATCATCATTATCTTCTTCTTCCTCTATTTCTTCTTCTTCCACTTCTTCTTCTTCTTCGTCTACTTCTTCTTCATCTTTTTTACTTCTCCTTCTTCATCTTTGTCATCTTCTTCTTCTTCTACTTCTTCATCTCTTCTTCTTCTTCTTCATCATCATCTTCTTCTTCTTCTTCTTCTTCTTCTTCTTCTACTTCTTCTTCTTCACGCCTTCTTCTTCTTCTTCTGCTTCTTCTTCATCAACATCACCTTCTTCCTCTTCGTCATCTTCTTCTTCATCATCTTTTTTCTTTTTCTTCCTTTTCTTCTTCTTCAACTTCTTCTTTCCTCCTCCATCTTTATCATCTTTTTCTTCATCTTCTTCATCTTCTTCTTCCTTTTTTCTTCTTCTTCTTCTTCTTCTACTTCTTCTTCTTCTGCTTCTTCTTTTCTTTCTTCTTCTTCTTCTTGTACTTCTTCTTTTTCTTCTTCTTCATCTTCCTCTGCTTCTTCCTCTTCCTCTGCTTCCTGTTCTTCTTTTTCGTCTCGTTCTTCTTCTTCCTTTTCAACTTCTTCCTCTTGCTCTTCTTCTTCTTCTTCTTTTTCTTCTTCTTCCTAATATTTCTCTTCATCTTCTTAACTTTTTTCGTCTTCTTCTTCTTCTCCTCCTCCTCCTCCTCTCCCTCCTCCTCCACTTCCTTATAGCTCACCTCCTTCTTCTACTACTCCTTCTTCTTCTTCATCTTCTTCTTATGTTGTTACTTCTTCTTCTTCTTCTTCGTGTCCTTCACCTTCTTCTTCTTCTTCTTCTTCTTCTTCTTCTTCTTCTTCTTCTTCTTCTACTTCTTCGCCTTCTTCTTCTTCTTCTACATCTTCTCTTTTTGCTTCTCCTTCTTCGACTTCATCTCTTCTTCTTCTTCTTATACTGCTTCTTCTTCTTCTTCTTCATCTCCCTCTCCTTCTTCTTTTCTTCTTCTTTTTCAACTTCTAGCTCTTCTTCTTCTTCTTCGTCTTCTTGTTCTTCTTCTTCTTCTTCTTCATCATCTTCTTCTTCTTATTCTTCTTCATCTTCTTCGTCTTCTTGTTCTTCTACTTCTACTACTTCTTCTTCTTCTTCTTGCTCATCGTCTTTTTGTTCTTCTACCTCTTGTTCTTGTTCTTCGTCTTTTTTTTTCTAATCATCTTCTAATTCTACTTCTTCTTCTTCGTTTTCTTCTTCTTCTACTTCTTCTTCTACTTCTTCTTCCACTTCTTATTCTTCTTCTTTTTCTTCTTCTTCTTCTTCTTCTTCATCTTCTCCTTCTTTATCGTCTTTATCTGCTTTTTCATCTTCATCCCTTTCCTTCTTCTGCTTCTTCTTCTTATACTACTTCTTGTTCATCTTCTTTCTCTTCTACTTCTTTCTCTCCTTCATCTTCTTCTTCTTCCTATTCTTCTTCTTCTTCTCCATCTTCTTCTTCTTCTTATTCATCCTCTTCTCTTTCTTCTTGTTCTTCTTGATCTCTTTCTTCTTCTTCTTCTTCTTCTTTTGCTTCTTATTCTTCTTCTCGTTTTTCTTCTTCTACTACTTTTTCTGCTTCTTCTTCCTCGTCTCCTTCTTCTTCTTCTCCTTCTCTTTCTTCTTCTTTGCCTTCATGTCTTCTTCTTTGCCTTCACATTCTTCTTGTTCTTATCCTTCTCCTCTTTCTTCGTCTTATTCTTCTACTCCATCATTTTTTCCTCTCTTCTTCGTCTTCTTTTTCTTCTTCGTCTTCTTCTTCTTGTTCTTATTCTTCTTCTACTTTTTTCTTCTTCTTTTTTTTCTTCTTCTTCTTGTTGTTCTTCTACTTCTCCTTCTACTTCTTGGTGTTCTTTTTCTCCTTCTTCTTCTTCGTCGTCTTCTTCTTCTTCATTTTCTTCTTCTTCTTCCTCTTCTTCTTCATCTACTTCTTTTTCTTTTTCTCCTTCTTCTTCTTCATTTCCATATTGTTCTTCTTCTTCATCATCTTCTTCTTCTCCTTCATCTTCTTCAACTTCTCTTTTTGCTTCATCTTATTCTTCTTCTTCTTGCATTTATTCTCCTTCTTCTACTTCTTCATCTTTTTGTTCTACTTCTTCCTCTTCTTCTTCTTCTACGTCTTCTTTCTTCATCTTCTTCTTCTTCTTCTTTTTCTTTTTCTTTCTCATCTTCTTCTTCATAATCATCTTCTCCTCCTTTTTCTTTGTCATCTTGTTCTTCTTCTTCTTTGTCGTCTTCTTCATCATCTTCTTCTCGTCCTTGAACTATTTCTTCATCTTGTTCTTCGTATTCTTCTTGTTCTTTCTCTTCTCCATCTTTGTCTCCTTCTTCCTCTTCTTCTTCTTCTTCCTCTTCTTCTTCTTCTTCTTCTTCTTCTTCTTCTTCTTCTTCTACTTCTTTGTCTTCTTCTTCTCCTTATTCTGGTTTTTTTCCAACTTCTCTTCTTCTTCTTCCTTTTCTTCATCATTATTTCTTCTCCTTATTCTATATTTCCTTCTTCTTCTTCTTTTTCTTCATCATCTTCTTCTTCTTCTTATCCTTCTTTATCATCGCCATTATCATCTTTTTCTTCTTCTTCTTTGGCTTCTTCTTCTAATTCTTCTTCTTCTTCATCTTGTTCTTCTTTTTCTTCATCATCTTCTTCCTCTTCTTCTTCTTCTTCTTCAACTTTTTCTCTTACTTCATCTTCTTCTTTTCCTCCTTCTCCTTCTACTTCTTCGTCTTCTTCTTCTTCTTCTTTGTCTTTTTCTCCATCTTTTTCTTCTTTTTTTTCTTCTACTTCTTCTTCATCTTCTCCTTAGTCTTCTTCTTCTTCAAGTTCTTCTTCTCCTTCTTCTTCCTCCTCTTCTTCCTCTTCTTCTTCTTGCACTTATTCTCCTTCTTCTACTTCTTCATCTTGTTCTTCTTCTTCTTCTTTTTCTTTATCATCATCATCTTCTTCTTCTTCACCTTCTTCTTCATCTTCTTGTTCTTCTTTTTCTTCTACTTCTTCTTGTTTGCCTTCTTCTTCTTGTTCTTCAACTTTGTCCTCTATCACTTCAAAGTCATCTTCTTCTTCTCCTTCATCTTCTTCTTCGCCATCTTCTTCGTCTTCTTCTTCTTATTTTTCTTCTCTGCCTTAGTCTCCTTTTTCTTCTTCTTATTCCCCTTCTTCCTATTCTTCTTATTCTTTTTCTGCTTCTTCCTCTTCTTCCTCATTTTCCTCTTCTTCTTCTTCTCCTTCTTTTTCTTCTTCTTAATATTCTTCATCTTCTACTTCTTCTCCTTCACTTTCTTGTTCTTCTTGTCTTTCATCTCCTTCTTTTCCTTCTTCTACTTCTTCTTCTATTGGTTCTTCTTCTTTTTTCCTCTTCTTATTCTTTATTTTCTTCTACTTCTTCTATTTAATCATCTTCTTATTCTTCTTCTATTTTGTCTACACATTTTTCCTCTTCTTAACCTTCTTCACCTTCTTCTTTATGTTCTTCTTCTACTACTTCTTCCTCTTATTATTGTTCTTCCTCTTTTTCTATTT
>JAIUJO010000544.1:562500-570130 GCA_023846275.1 Vanilla planifolia | reverse complement strand
CTTCTTTTTCATTCATTTTCTTTTTCTTCTTCTTCTTCTTCTTCTTCTTCTTCCTCTTCTTCTTCTTTTTCTTCTTTTTCTACTTTCTACTTCTTCCTTATTCATCTTCTTTCTTTGTTATCTTCTTTCTTTTTCTTCTTCTTATTCATTCATTCTTCTTCTTCTTCTTCTTCTTCTTCTTCTTTCTACTTCTTTTTCTTTTTCCTCTTCTTCTTTCTTTTCTTCTTCTTCTTCTTTCTTCTTCTTCCTCTTCTTTCTTCTTCTTCTTGCTTCTTTTTCTTCTTTCTATTTCTTTTCTTCTTCTTTGTTCTTCTTCTTTCTACTTCTTCATGCTTCTTCATCTACTTTCTTCCTTTTCTTTGTTCTTCTTTTTCTTTTGCCTTCTTCTTCTTCTATCATTTTCTTCTTTTTCTTTCATCTTCTTCTTCTTCTTCTTCGTCCTTTTCTTTTTTTTATTCTTCTTCTTTCTTCTTATTATTCTTATTCTTTCTTCTTCTTCCTTCTTTCCTCTTCTTTCTATTTTTGCTTCTTGTTCTTCTTCTAAACTTTTTTATTTCTTCTTCTTCTTTCTTCTTGCTTCATTCTTCTTTTTCTTTTTTCTTCTTTCTTCTTTCCTCTTCTTTCTTTATTTCCTTTTTGTTCTATTTTCTTCTTCTTCTTAATCTTCTCCTTCATCTTCTTCTTCTTCTTCTTCTTCTTTATTCTTTTTCTTCTTTCTCTTATTTCTTCTTTTTCTTCTTCTTCTTCTTCTTCCTTCTTCTTCTTTCTCTTTTTCTTCTTCTTTCTTCTTCTCCTCCTTCATCTTCTTCTTTCTTCTTGTTCCTTCTTCACCTTCTTTATTCCTCTTCATCTTCTTCTTCTTTTTCTTTTTCTTCTTCATTCTGCTTGCTACTTCTTCTACTTCTTCTTCCTTCTTCTTCTTGTTCTTTCTTCTTTCTCTTATTTCTTCTTCTTCTTGCTTCTACTTCTACTTTCTTCTTCTTTTTCTTTCTCTTATTCTTCGACTTCTTCTTTCTTCTTCTTCTTCTTTCTTCTTCTTCTTCCTTCTTCTTCTTCTTCTTTTGACTTGTTCTTTCCTCTTCTTCTTCATTCTTCTTCTTCATCTTCTTCTTCTTCTTCTTCTACTACTTTTTCTTCTTCTTTTTCTTCTTCTTCTTCTTCTTTTTCTTTTTTTCTTCTAATTCTTCTTCTTCTTCTTCTTCTTCTTCTTCTCCTTTTTCTCCTTCTTCATCTTCATCTTCTTCTTCGTCTACTTCTTCCTCTTCTTCTCTTTCTTCTTTTTCTTCTTCTTCTTCTTCTTATTCTCCTTCTTCCACTTTTCCTTCTTTTTCTACATCATCATCATCATCATCTTCTTTTTCTTCTTCTTCTTCTTTTTCATCTTCTTCCTCTTCTTCTTCTTCTACTTCTTCTTCCTTTTGTTCTACTTCCTCTTCTTCTTCTTCTTGTTCTTCTTCATCTTCTTAATAATCTTCTTCTTCTTTTTCTTCTTCTTCTTCTTCGTCTTCTTCTTCTTAATCATTTTCTTCTTCTTTTTCTTCTTTTTCTTCTTCTTCTTTTTGTTCTTATTCTTATTTTTTTTCTTTTTTTTCAACTTCTTCTTCTTCTTCATCTTCTTCTTCTTAATTATTTTCTTCTTCTTTTTCTTCTTATTCTTTTTGTTCTTTTTCTTATTCTTTTTCTTTTTTTTCAACTTCTTCTTCTTCTTCTTCTTCCTCTTCTTTTTCTTCCTCTTCCTCTACTACAACTTCTTCTTCTTCTTCTTCTGCATCTTTTTCTTCTTCATCATCATCTTGTTGTTGTTGTTGTTGTTCTTCTTCTTCTTCTCCTTCTTCTTCTACATCGTCATCTTCCTCTTCTTCTTCTTTCTTCTTTTTCTTCTACTAACTCTTCTTCTTCTTCTTCTTCTTTTCTTCTTCTATATTCTTCTTCTTCTCTCTTCTTCTCTGTCCCTTTCTTCCTCTTTCATCTTCTTTCTTCTTCTTCTTCTACTTCTTCTCCTTCTTCTTCCTCTTGTTATTCTTTTTCTTATTATTCTTTCTCTTTCTTCTTTTTCTTACTTCTTTTTTCTTGTACTTCGTTTTTCTTTTTTTTATTCTTTTTTCATCTTCTCCTTCTTTCATTGCCTTTCTATTTCTTCTTCTTCTAAGACTTTCTTCTTCTTTCTTCTTTCTTCTTCTTCATCTTCGTACTTCTTCTTGCACTTTTTTCGTCTTCTTCTTCCTCTTCTTCTTCTTCTTCTTCTTTCTTCATCGTATTCTTTCTTCTTCTCTCTTCTTCTTCTTATTCTTATTCAATCTCCTTCTTTCTTCATCTTCTTTCATCTTGTTTTTCCTTCTTTTTCTTTTTTCTTCTTTCTTCTTCTCTTTCCTCAAATTCTTTCTTCTTCTTCTTCTTCTATTACTATTTCTTTTTTCTTCTTCTTCTTCTTTCTTCATCTTCTTTCTTACACTTCAACTTTTTTCTTTCTTCTTCCCCTTCTTTTTACTTTTTTTTCTTCTACATCTTTCTTCTTCTTCTTTCTCTTCTGTCTTCTTCTTCATAATCTTCGTCTCCTTTTTAATCTTCTTCTTCTTTGTCTTTAACTTTTTCTGTGTTCTTTTTCTTTTTCATCCTCTTGACTCTTCTTCTTTCTTCTTCTTTTTCTTCTTTATTCTTGTTCTTCTTCTTCTTGTAATTCTTTCTTCTTCTTTCTTTTTCTTATTCTTTTTCTACTTCTTCTTCTTCATTATTCTTCTTCTTCTATTACAACTTTTGATTTCTTCATCTTCTTTCGTCTTCACTTTCTTCATCTGCATTCCTAATTTATGCTTTCTTCTTGTTCTTCTTCTACTTCTTCTTCTTCTTCTTCTTCTACTTCATCAACTTCATTTTCTTTTTCTACTTCTTCTTTTTCTTTTTCTTCTTTTTCTTCTTTTTCTTCTACTTCTTCTTCTTCTTCTAATTCTTCTTCTTCCCCTTCTTCTTTTTCTTCTTCTCCTTCTACATCTACTTCTTCTTCTTCTTCTTCTTCTTCTTCTCCTTTTACTTGTACTTCTTCTTCTTCTTCTTCTTCTTCTTCTTTCTCGTCTTCTTCTCCTTCTTCACCTTTTTTCCTCTTTCTTCTTCTTCGTCCTTCTTCCTTCTTCCTTTTTCTTTTTTCTTCTTTCCTTTTCTTTCTTCTTTTGCTTTTTGTTCTTCTTTCTTCTTCTTCTTCATCTAGTTCTTTTTCTTTATTCTTCTTCTTCTTCTTCCTCTTCTTCTTCTTGTTGTTTCTTCCTCTTCTAATTCTTCTTCTTCTTTATTCTTCTTCTTCTTCTGCTTCCTCTTTTTCTTTTTTCTTCTTTCCACATCTTCTTTCATGTTCTTCATCTTTCTTCTTCTTCTTCTTCTTCTTCTTCTTCTTCTTTCTTCTTATTCTTCTTCTTCTTTCTTTCTAACTACTCTTCTTTTTCTTCCTTCTTGTTTTTCTTCTTTTTTTTCTTTCTTTTACTTCTTTATTTTTCTTCTTTTTCCTGCTTCTTCTTTTTTCTTCTTTCTTGTTCTTCTTCCTTCTTCTTTCTTCTTCTTCTTCTTCTTTCGTCTTCTTTCTTTTTCTTCTTCATTCTTCTTCTTCTTCATCTTCTTCTTCTTCTCCTCCTTTTTCTTCTTCTTTTTCTTCTTCTTCTTCTTTCGTCTTCTACTTCTTTCTTCCTCTTCTTTCTTCTTCTTTTACTTCTTTCCATTTCTTTCTTCTTCTTCTCCTTTCTTCATCTTCTTCTTTCTTCTTTTTTCTTTTTCTTTCTTCTTTTTCTTCTAAATCTTTCTTCTTCTTTTATCTTTCTTCTTTCTTCTATTTCGTCTTCATTTTTCTTCTACTACTTTCTTCTTCTTCTTCTTCTTCTTGTTCTTTTTGTTCTAGTTCTTCCTCTTCTTCTTCTTCTTCTTCTTCTTCTTTTTCTTTTTCTTCGTTCCCTTATTCATCTTATTCTTCATCTTCTTCTGCTTTTTCTTCCTCATATTCTTCTTCTTCTTCTCTTCTTCTTATTCTTCTTCATTTTCATGTTCTTCTTCAACTTCTTTCTTCATCTTCATTCTTCTTTAATTACTTCCTTTTTCTTCTTCTTTTTTTTCCTTCTTTTTCCTCTTCTTCTTCTACTTTTTCTTCTTCTTATTATTATTATTATTATTCTTTTTCTTCTTTTACTTTTAATTTTCCTTCTCTTTCATCATCTTGAACTTCTTCTTCTTCATTTTATTATTCTCCTTTTTGTTCTTTTTCTTCTTCTTCTTCTTCTTCTTCTTCTTCTTCTTCTCCTTCTTCTTCATCTTTTTCTTCTTCTTCTTGTTCTTCTTCTTCTTCTTCTTCTTATTCTTTTTCTTCTTCTTCTTCTTCTATTTTGTCTTTTTCCTCTTCTTCTTCTTCCTCTTCTTCTCCTTCTTCTTCTTCTTTTCTACTTCTTCTTTTTCTTCTTCTTCTTCTTCTCCATTCATTCCTCTTCTTTCTTCTTCTGGTTCTTCTTTTTTCTTCTTCTTCTTCTTCTTCTTCTGGTTCTTCTTCTTTTTTCTTCTTCTTCTTCTTCTTCTTTTTCTTCTTTTTCTTCTTCTTCTTCTTCTTCTTCTTCTTCTTCTTTCTTCTTCTTCTTCTTTATTCTTCTTCTTCTTCTTCTTCTTCTCCTTCTCGTTCATCTTCCTCTTCTTCGTGTTCTTCTTCCTCTTCTTCTTCTTCTTCTTTCTTCTTCTACTTCAACTTCTTCTTTCTTTTTTTGCTTTATTCATCTTCTTTCTTCTTCTTCTTCTTTCTTCTTCTACTTCTTCTTTTTCTCCTTTCTTCTTCTTCTTGTTCTTCTTCTTCTTCTTTCTACTTTTTCTTGTTATTTTTCTTCTTCTTCTTCTCCCTTCTTCTTTTTCTTCTTCTTCTACTTCTTCTTTCTTCATTTTCTTCCTTCTTATTCTTTCCTCTACTTCTTTCTCTTTCTTCTTTTTTCATTTTCCTTTTCCTTTTCTTCTTCTTCTTCTTCATCTTGTCATTCTTTCTTCTTCTTCTTCTTTAATGTTTTTCTTCTTCTTCTTCTTCTTCTTCTTCTTCTTCAATTTCTGCTTCTTTTTTTCTTCTTCTTCTATTTTTTCTTTTTTCTTTATCTTCTTCTTCTTCTTCTTTTCTTCTTCATTTTGTTTTTTGTTTCTTCTTTTTTCACTTCTTCTTCTTCTTCACCTTCATCTTCTTCTTCTTCTCCTTCTTCTTCCTTTTCTTTCTTTTATTATTATTATTATTATTATTATTAATATTATTATTATTATTATTATTCTCTTTCTTTTTCTTCTTCTTCTTCTTCTTCTTATTCTCCTTCTTCTTTTTCTTCTTCTTCTTCTTTTTCTTCTTCTTCTTTATATTCTTCTTTTTCTTCTTCTTGTTTTTTTTCTTCTTCTACTTCTTCTCCTTCTTCTTCTTCTTCTTCTTCTTCTCTTTCTTCTTCTTCTTCTTCGTCTTCTTTTTCTTCATATTCTTCTTCTACTTTATATTCTTCTTCGTCTTCAACTTCTTCTTTCTTCATCTTCTTTTTCTTCTTCTTTCTTATTTTTTTCTTCATTTTCTTTCTTTCTACTTCTGCTTCTTCTTCTTCTTCCTTCTTCTTCATCTTCTTTTTCATTTTCTTTCTTTTTCTTATTCTTTCTTCTTCTACTTGCTTCTACTACTTAGTTCATCTTTTTCTTCCATCTTCTTTTTCGGCTTCTTCTACTTCTTTTTCTTTTTCTTTTTCTTCTTCTTATCTCTTCTTCTTCTTTTGTCCTTTTCTTCTTCTTTATTCTTGTTCTTTCAACTTCTTCTTCGTCTTATTATTATTATTATTATTATTGTTATTCTTTCTTCTTTTTCTTTCTTCTTCTTCTTCTTCTTTCTTCTTCTCCTTCTTTCCTCGTCTTTCTTCTTCTTCTAATTCTTGCTTCCTTCTTCTTTCTTCTTCCTCATCTTTGGTCATATTCTTGCACTTTCTTCTTTTTCATCATCATCATCTTCTTGTTCTTCTTATTTCCTCTTCTTCCTTCTCCTTCTTTCTTCTTCTTTCTTCTTCATATTTATTCAATCGTCTTCTTTCTTCATCTTCTTTTTCTTCTTGTTCTTTCTTCTTTTTTCTCCTTTTTCTTCTTTCTTCTTATTCTTATTCTTATTCTATCTTCTTCTTTCTTCATCTCCTTTCTTCTTCTCATTCTTTCTTCTTCTTTTTCTTCTTCTTACTTCTTCTTCTTCTTTCATCTTCTTTCTTCTTCTTCTTCTTCGTCGTTCTTCTTCTTTTTCTACTACTACTATTTCTTTCTCTTACTTATTTCTTCATCTTCTTTCTTCTTCTTATTCTTTCTTCTGCTTCTTTTTTTCTTCTTTTTCGTTCTCATTCTTCTTCTTTCTTATACTATTCTTATTTCTTCTTCTTCTCTCTTCGTCTTCTTTCTCTTCTTCTTCTTCTTCCTCTTCTTTGTCTTCTTCTCTATTTTCTTCTTCTTCTTTACTTTCTAATTCTTCTTTGTTCCTTTTCTTCTTCTGCCTCTTCATTGTTTTTTTCCTCTTTCTTCTTTTTCTTTCTTTTTCTTTTTTCTTTTTCTTGACGCTTCTTCATTGTTCTTCTTCTGCTTTCGTCTTCTTTTTCTTTCTGCTCCTTTAGTCTTCGTCTTCTTGAAATTCTTTCATCTTCTTTATTTACTTTTTCTTCTTCTTCTACTTCTACATCCTTCTTCTTCTCCTTCTTCTTCTACTACTACAACATCTGTCTTCTTCATCTTCTTTCGTCTTCTTCTTCCTTCTTCATCTTCGTTCTGAATCTTCTACTTTCTTCTTCTTCTATTACTACTTCTTCTTCTTCTTCTTCTTCTTCTTCTTCTTCTACAACTACTACTACTATTTCTACTACTTTTTCTTCTTCTTCTTCTTCTTCTTCTTCCTCTTCTTTTTCTTCTCCTTCTTCTTCTTCTTCTTCTTCTTCTTCTACTTCTTTTACTTGTTTTGCTTCTTCTTTTTCTTCACCATCTTTCCTCTTTCTTCTTCTTTTTTCTTCCTTCTTTCTTTTTCTTCCTTCTTGTTTCCTTTTCTTTCTTCTTTTGCTTTTTGTTCTTCTTTCTTTTTCTTCTTCTTTTCTTAGTTCTTTTTCTTTATTTATCTTCTTCTTCTTCTTCTTTCTTATTCATCTTCTTCTTCCTCTTGTTGTAACCTCTTCTTCTTCATCTTCATCTTCTTCTTTCTTCATCTTCTACTTTATCTTTTTCCTTTTTCTTCTCCTTTCTTCTTTCTACTTCTTTCTTTCTGCTACTTTTTTTCTTCCTTCTTGTTTTTCTGCTTCTTTTTTTTTCTTCTACTTCTTTCTTTTTCTTCTTGTTCCTAATTCTTCTTTCTTCTTCTTCTTTCATATTCTTCTTTTTCTTTCTTCTTCTTCTTTCTTCTTCTTCTTTCTTTTTCTTCTTCATTCTTCTTCTTCTTCTTCTTCTTCTTCTTCTTCTCCTTCTTCTTCTTCTTTTTCTTCTTTTTCTTCTTCCTTCTTCTACTTCTTTCTTCTTCTTCTTTCTTCTTCTTCTTCTTTTTCTTTTTCATTCTTCTTCTTCTTCTTTCTTTATCTTCTTCTTTCTTCTTCTTCTTCTTTCCTTTTCTTCTAACTCTTTCTTCCTCTTTCTTCTCTCTTCTTTC
>JAIUJO010000544.1:545000-557500 GCA_023846275.1 Vanilla planifolia | reverse complement strand
TCTTTTTCTTTCTTTTTCTTTTTTCTTCTTGACTCTTCTGCATTCTTCTTCTTCCTCTTTCTTGTTTTTTTCTTTCTTCTTCTTTATTCTTCTTCTTCTTGAAATTCTTTCATCTTCTTTATTTTCTTTTTCTTCCCCTTCTTCTTCTACAACCACCTCCTCCTTCTTCTTCTTCTACTACAACATCTGTCTTCTTCATCTTCTTTCATCTTCTACTTCTCTCTTCATCTTCATTCTGAATCTTCTACTTTCTTCTTCTTCTACTATTTCTACTATTACAACTTCTTTTTCTTCTTCTTCTTCTACTCTTCTTCTTCTTCTTCTACTACTACTACTTCTATTATTTCTTCTTTTTCTTCTTCTGCTTCTCCTTCTTCTTCTTCTACTTCTTCTACTTCTTTTGCTTCTTCTTTTTCTTCACCTTCTTTCCTCTTTCTTCTTCTTCTTTCTTCTTCCATCTTTTTTCTTTTTCTTCATTCTTGTTCCCTTTTCTTTCTTCTTTTGCTTTTTGTTGTTCTTCTTTCTCCTTTTGCCTTTTGTTCTTCTTCTTTCTTTTTCTTCTTCTTTTTTTTAGTTCTTTTTTCCTTATTTATCTTCTTTTTCTTCTTTTTCTTCCTTCTTCCTCTTGTTGCTACCTCTTCTTCTTCTTCTTCTTCTTCTTCTACTTTATCTTTTTCTTTTTTCTTCTTCTTTCCACATCTTCTTTCTTCTTCTTCTTCTTTCGTCTTTCTACTTCTTTCTTTCTACTACTTTCTTTCTTACTTCTTGTTTTTCATATTCTTTTTTTTTTCATTCTTCTACTTCTTTCTTTTTCTTCTTGCTTCTAATTCTTCTTTCTTCTTCTTCTTTCATCTTCTTCTTCTTCTTTCTTCTTCTTCTATCTACTTCTTCTTCTTTCTTCTTCTTTCTTTTTCTTCTTTGTTCTTCTTCTTCTTCTTTTTCTTCTTCTCCATCTTCTTATTCTTTTTTTTTCTTCTTCTTCTTCTTTCTTCTTCTACTTCTTTCTTCCTCTTCTTTCTTCTTCGACTACTTCTTTCTCTTTCATTCTTCTTCTTCTCCTTTCTTTGTCTTCTTCTTTCTTCTTCTTCTTCTTTCATTTTCTTCCTTCTTCTTCTTCTTCTTCTTCATTTTATTCTTCTTCTTCTTCTTCTTCTTCTTTTTCTTTTTCTTTTTCTTTTTCCTCTTCTTCTTCTTTTCCTTCTTCCTCTTTACTTCTACGTCATCTTCTTCTACTTCTTCTTCTTCCTCTTCTTTTTCTTATTCTTCTTATTCTTCATCTTCTTCTACTACTTCATATTCATCTTCTTTTTCTCCTTGTTCATATTCTTCTTCATTTTCCTCTTCTTCTTCAAATTATTTCTTCATCTTCCCTCTACATCTGCTATTTTCCTTTTTTTTCTTCTTCAACTTCTTCTTCTTTTCCTTCTTTTTCCTCTTCTTCTTCTTCTTTTACTTTTTCTGCTTCTTCTTCTTCTTCTACATCTCCTTTTTCTTCTTCTTATTCTTCAACTAAGTCTTCTTCTTCTTCTTTTTATTATTCTCCTTCTTATTTTTATTCTTCTTCTTCTTCTTCTTTTTCTTCTGCATCTTCTTCTTCTTCTTCTTTTTTGCCTTTTTCTTCTTCTTCTTCTTCTTAGTCTTATTCTTTTTGTTTTTCTTTTACTTATTATTCTTCTTCTTCTAATTCTTCTTCTTCTTCTTCTTCTCCATCTTCTTACGTTATCTTCTTCTTTTATCTTTTTTTTCTTCTTTCTTCTTTCCTCTTCTTTCTTCTTCTGCTTCTTCTTCTTTCTTCTTTGTTCTTCTTGTGCTCCTTTTCTTGCCATTCTTCTTCTTCTTCTACTAATTTTTTCATCTTCTTTCTTCTTCCTCATCTTTGTTCTTCTTCTTGCACGTTCTTCTTTTTCATCATCATCATCTTCTTCTTCTCTTCTTATTTCCTCTTCTTCCTTCTTCTTTCTTCTTCTTTCAACTTCTTATTCTTATTCAATCTTCTTCTTTCTTCATCTTCTTTCTGCTTCTTGTCCTTTCTTCTTTTTCTTCTTTCTCCTTTCTTCTTTCTTCTACTTCTTATTCTTATTCTATCTTCTTCTTTCTTCATCTCCTTTCTTATTTTTGATATTTCCTCTTTTTCTTCTTCTTTCTTTTCTTTCTTCAACTTTCATCTTCTTTCTTCATCTTCTTCTTCTACTACTACTACTATTTCTTTCTTCTTCTTCTTTATCTTCCTTCTTCTTATTCTTTATTTTTCAATTTTTTTTCTTCTTTTTCCTTCTTCTTCTTCTTCTATATACTACTTTTTTTCTTCTTCTTTCTTCTTCTTGTTTCTCTTCTTCTTCTTCGTCTTTTTTTACTTCTTCTCCTTTTTCTTCTTCTTCTTTCCTTTCTTCTTCTTGTTTGTTCTTTTTCTTCTTTCAACATCTTCTTTGTTCTTTTTTCTTCTTTCATATTTTTCTTTCTTTTTCTTTTTTCTTCTTCATGACTCTTCTACATTCCTCTTCTTCTTCTTTCTTCTTCTTTTCCTTTCTTCTTCTTTATTCCTCTTCTTGTTGAAATTCTTTGATCTTCTTTCTTTTCTTTTTCATCTTCTTCTTCTTCATTCTTCTTCCTCTTCCTCTACTACAACATCTACCTTCTTCATCTTCATTCATCTTCTTCTTCTCTCTTCATCTTCATTCTTAATCTTCTACTTTCTTCTTCTTCTTCAACTACTACAACATCTTCTTCTTCTTCTTCTTCTTCTTCTAGTTGTTCTTCTTCTTCTTCTTCTTCTTCTTCTTTTTCTTCTTCTTCTTCTTCTTCTTTTTCTTCTTTTTCTTCTTTTTCTACTTCTACTACTTCTTCTACTTCTTCTTCTTCTTCTTCTTCTTTTTCTTCCTCTTCTTCTTCTACTCCTTCTTCTTCTTCTACTTCTACTTCTTCTTCTTCTTCTTCTTTTTCTTCACCGTCTTTCCTCTTTCTTCTTTTACTTCTTCTTCTTCTTCCTCTTCTTCTTCCTCTTCTTCTTCTTCTTCTTCTTCTTCTCCATCTTCTTTCGTTATTCTTCCTCTTCTTTTATTTTTTTTCTTCTATCTTCTTTCTTCTTTCCTATTCTTTCTTCTTCTACTTCTTCTTCTTCTTTCTTCTTCTTCTTCTTCTTCTTCTTCTCCTTCTTTTCTCGCCTTTCTTCTTCTTCTTCTTCTTCTAATTCTTTCATCTTCTTTCATCTTTCTTCTTCCTCATCTTCGTTCTTCTTGCACGTTCTTCTTTTCATCGTCATCATCTTCTTCTACTTCCTCTTCTTATTTCCTCTTCTTCCTTCTCCTTCTTTCTTCTTCTTTCATCTTCTTCTTATTCTTATTCAATCTTCTTCTTTCTTTATTTTCTATCTTCTTCTTGTCCTTTCTTCTTCTTCTTCTTTCTCCTTTCTTATTCTTTCTCCTTTCTTATTCTTTCTCCTTCTTCCTATTCTTATTCTATCTTCATCTTTCTTCATCTGCTTTCTTCTTTTTGTTCTTTCTTCTTCTTTTTCTACTTTTTTCTTTTCTTTCTTCTACTTTCATCTTCTTTCTTCATCTTCTTCTTCTTCGTCGTTATTATTCTTCTTCTTCTACAACTATTTCTTTCTTCTTCTTTATCTTCTTTCTTCTGACTCTTTCTTCTACTACCTTTTTTTCTTCTTTTTCTTTCTTCTTTGTCTTCTTTATACTACTTTTTTTCTTCTTCTTCATTCTTCTTCTTATTTCTCTTCTTCTTCTTCTTCTTCTTCGACCTCTTCTCCTTTTTCTTCTTTTTTACTTTCTATTTCTTCTTGTTCTTTTTCTTCTTTCTACCTCTTCTTTGTTCTTTTTCTTCTTTCTTCTTTTTCTTTTTTTTTCTTTTTTCTTCTTCATGACTCTTCTTCATTCATTCTTCTTTCTTCTTCTTTTCCCTTCTTTATTCTTCTTCTTGAAATTCTTTCATCTTCTTCCCTTTCTTTTTCTTCTTCTTCTTCTTCATCCTTCTTCCTCTTCTTGTACTACAACATCTGTGTTCTTCATCTTCATTTTTAATCATCTACAATCTTCTTCTTCTTCAAATACTACTACCTCTTCTTCTTTTTCTTCTTCATCTTCTACTTGTTCTTCTTTTTCTTCTTCTTCTTTTTCTTCTTTTTCCACTTCTACTGCTTCTTCTTCTTCTTCTTCTTCTTCCTCTTCTTCTTCTACTTCTTCTTCTTCTTCTTCTACTTCTTCTACTTCTACTTGTTTTTATTCATCGTCTTTCCTCTTTCTTCTTCTTCTTTCTTCTTCCTTTTTGTTCTTTCTTCTTTCCTTTTCTTTATTCTTTTGCTTTAGTTCTTCCTCTTTCTTCTTTTGCTTTTAGTTCTTCTTCTTCTTCATTTATTAGTTCTTTTTCTCTATTTATATTCTTCTTCTTCTTCTTCTTCCTTCTCCTTTCTTCTTCTTCTTTCTTTTTTCTCATCTTTCTTCTTCTTCTTTCTTCTTCTTCTTCACTCTTTTTTTCTTCTTCTTTCTTCTTCTTCTTCACTCTTTTTTTCTTCTTCTTCTTCTCCATCTTCTTCTTCTCCTTCTTCTTCTTCTCCTTCTTCTTCTTCTTCTTTTTCTTCTTCTTTTTTTCTTTCTTCTTCTTCTTCTTCTTTCTTCTTTTTCTTTCTTCTTCTTCTTCTCCTTCTTCTACTACTTATTCTTCTTCTTTTTCATCTTCTTCTTCCTCCTCCTCTTCTTCTTCTTCTTCTTCTTCTTCATATTATTCTTCTTTTTTTGATTTTTCTCCTTCTTCTTCTTCTTCTGCTCCTTCTTCTTCTTCCTCTTCTTCTTCCTCCTCTTCTTCATCTTCTTTTTTTTCTTCTTCTTCTTCATCATCTTATTCTACTTCTACTTCTGCTTCTTCTTCGTCGTCTTCTTCTTCTTCTTCCTCTTCTTCTTCTTCTTCTTCGACTTCTTCTCCTTCATATTATTCTCCTTTTTCTACTTCTTCTTATTTTTTTCTTCTTCATATTCTTCTTCTTCTTCTTCTTATTCTTCTTCTTCTTCTTCTTCTCCTTCTTCTTCTTCTTCTTCTTCTTCTTCTTCCTCTTCTTCTTCTTCTTCTTCATCTTCATTCTTCTTCTCCTACTTTCTTTTTCATCTTCTCCTTCTTATACTTCTTCTTCTTCTTCTTCTTCTTCTTCGTGTTCTTCTTCTTTTTCTTCTTCTTCTTCTTCTTTCTTCTTCTTTCTTCTTTCCTATTCTTTCTTCTTCTACTTCTTGTTCTACTCTCTTCTTCTTTTTCTTTTTCTTCTTCTACTTCTTTTTCTTTCTTATTCTTCTCCTTCTACTTTCATCTTCTTCGTCTTTCTTTAACTTATTTCTTCTGCTTCTTGTTTCTTCTTCTTCTTCTTCGTATTTTTCTTTTTTCTTCTTCTCCTTCTTCTTCTTCTTCTTTCTTTCTTTCTTCTTCTTCTTCTTTTTCATCTTCTTCTTCTTCTTCTTTTTCATCTTCTTCTTCTTCTTCTTTCTTGTTCTTCTTCTTTTTCTTTTTCTTTCTTCTTTTTCTTCTTTCTTCCCCTTCTTGCTTCTACTTCTTTTTTCTTCTTCTTGTTTCATTTTCTTTTTCTTTTACTTCTTCTTCTTTTACTTCTTCTTTCTTCTTCTTCTTTCTACTACCTTTCTCTTCTTTTTCTTCTACTTTCTTCTTCTTCTTCATTCTTCATCTTCGTCTTCTTCTTCCTTTCCTTCTGCATCCTCTTTTTCTTCCTCTTCTTCTTTTTCTTCATTTTTCTTCTTCTTCTTCTTCTTTCTTTTTCTTCTTCTTCTTCTTCTTTCTTTTTCTTCTTCTTCTTCTTCTTTCTTTTTCTTCTTCTTCTTCTTCTTCTTTCATTCTTTCTCTTTTTCCTTTTCTTCCTTCTTTTTCTTCTTCTTTCATCTTCTTCTTCTTTATTCTTCATTTTCTTGTTCTATCTTTTTCTTTTTTATCCTCTTTCTTTTTCTTTTTCATCTTCTTCCTTCTTTTTCTTCTTCTTTCATCTTCTTCTTCTTTATTCTTCATTTTCTTATTATTTCTTTTTCTTCTTTTTCCTCTTCTATTTTTTTTCTTCTTCTTTCTTCTTCATCTTCTTCTTCTTCATTATTCTTCTACTACTTTCTTCATCTTCACTTTTTTTCTTCTAGTTTCTTCTTCCACTTCTTCTTTTTTTCTTCTAGTTTCTTCTTCCACTTCTTCTTTTTGTTCTTCTTCTTCTTTTTCTTATTCTTCTATTTCTTTTTCTTCTTCTCCTTCTTCTTCACTTTCTTCTTCTTCTTTCTTCTTCTTCACTACTTTCTTCTTCTTCTTGCTTCTACTTCTTCATTCTTCATGTTTCATCTCCTTTTTCTCTTTCTTATTCCTTTTTTTCTTCTTCGTCTTTCTTGTTTTTCTTTCTTCTTTATTCTTCTTCTTCTTCTTTTTTCTTCTTCTCTACTTCATTCTTCTTCTTCTTCGTCTTCTTCTTGTTCTTCTTCTTCTACTACATTTTCTTACTGCTTTTCACCTTCTTCGTCTTCTTTCTTCTTCTTCATTTTTTCACTTCTTCTTCTTCTTCTTCTCTTTCTTCTTGTTGGTTCTTCTTCGTCTTCTTCTTTTTCTTCTTCTTTTTTGTTCCACTTTCTTCTACCTCTTCCTTCTTCTTCTTCATTTGTCTTCTTTTACATTTCTTCTTCTTCTTCTTCATTTTCTTTTTTATTCTTCTTAATCTTTCTTCTTCTTCTTCCACTTCTTCTCCTTCTTATTTTTTATTCTTCTTCTTCTTGCACTTCTTCTTCTTCTTCTTCTTTTCTCCTCTTTGTCTTCCTCTTTCTCTTCCTCTTCTTCTTCATTTTCTTCTTCCTCTTCATCATCATTCTTCTTCTTCTACTTTCTTCTTCTTCTTCTAGTTCTTCTTCTTCTTCTTCTTCTTCAACTTCTTCTTTTTCTTCATCTTCTTTTTCTTCTTCTTCTTCTTCTTTTTCTTCTTCTTCTTTTCCTTCTTCCTCTTCTTCTTCTTCTTCTTCCTCTTCTTCTTCTTCTTCTTCTTGGTACCCTTCTTCTTCTTCTTCTTCTTGATATCCTTCTTGTTATAATTCTTGTTCTTGTTCTTCTTCTTCTTCTTATTCTTTATCAGCTTCTTCTTCTTCTACTTCTTCTTTTTCCTATTCTAGCTCTTCTTCTTCTTCTTCTTCTTTTACTTCTTCTTCTTCTCCTTCTTCTTCTTCTTCTTCTTTCTTATACTTGTTCTTCATCTTCTTTTTTCTTTCCTCTCCCTTCTTCTTCTACTTCATTTCTTCTTTCTTCTTCTTCTTCTTCTTATTCTTCTCCTTCTTCCTTTTTCTACTTTTTCTTTCTTCTTTCATCTTCTTCTTTCTTCTTTCCTCTTGTTTCTTTTTCTACATCTTGTTCTCCTTGTTCTTCCTCTTCTTCTTGTTCTTCTACTTCTTTTTCTTTCTTATTCTTCTCCTTCTTTCATCTTATTTCTTCTACTTCTTTCTTCTTCATCTTTGTCTTCTTTTTTCTTCTTCTTCTTTTTTCTTTCATTCTTCTTCTACTTCATTGTCTTCTTCTATGTCTTCTTTCTTCATCTTCTTGCTTCTACTTTTTCTTTCTTGTTCTTCTTGTTTCATTTTCTTTTTCTTTTTCTTCGACCTCTTCTTCTTCTTCATCTTTCTTCTTTATCTTTTTTCTAATTTCTCTTTCCTCTTCTTCTACTTTCTTCTTCTTTATTCTTCTTCTTCTATTTCATTCTTCTTCTTCTCCTTCTACATCCTCTTTTTCTTCTCCTTCTTTCTTCTTCTTTTTCTTTTTTTTTCTTCTTCATCTTCTTCTTCTTCTTCTTTCTTCTTCTTTTTCTTCTTCTTCTTCATCTTCTTTCTTCCTCGTTTTCTTCTACTTCCTTCTTCATCATCTTTTTCTTCTTTCATCATTTTCTTCTTTCATCATTTTCTTCTTAGTTCTTCATCTTCTTCATCTTCTTTCTTTCTTTCTTCTTCTTGTACTTCTTCTTCTAGCCTCTTCTGCTTCTTCCTTTTCTTTCTTCTTCTTCTTCTTCCTACTTCTTCTTGCTTCTACTTCTTCATTCTTTCATCTCTGTTTTCTTCTTCTTCTACTTCTTTCTTCTTCTTCTTCTTTCTTCTTCTTCTTTCTTCTTCTTCTTCTTCTTTCTTCTTCTTCTTTCTTCATCTACTTCATTCTTCTTTTCTTATTCGTCTTCTTCTTCTTCTTCTTCTTCTTCTTCTACTTCGTATTGTTTTTCACCTTCTTCTTCTTTCTTCTTCTTTTTCTTCTTCTTCTTCTTCTTCTTCTTCTTGTTTCTTCTTCCTCTTCTTCTTATTCTTTTTCTTTATTCTTCTCCTTCATCTTCCTCTTTTTTCTTCTTCTCCATCGTCTTCTTCTTTCTTCTCCTTCTTCTTTCTTCATCTTCTTTCTTTTTTTATTTCTTTTCCTTCTTCCTCTTCTTTCTTCTTCTTGTTCTTCTTTTTCTTCATCTTTCTTTCAATTTTCTCCTTCCTCTTCTTCTTGTTCTTCTTCTTCGTTCTTCTTCCTTTTTGTTCTTCTTCTTTTTCTTTCTGGTTCAACTTTCATCTACTACTTCCTTCTTCTTCTTCTTCATTTGTCTACATTTATTTTTCTTCTTCTTCTTCTTTCTTCTTCTCCTTCTTCGTCTTCTTTGTCATTCTTATTCTTGCACTTCTTCTTCTTCTTTTTCATCTTCTTCTTTTCTTTCTCTTCGTCTTCTTTTTCTTCCTCTTCTTCTTCTTCTTCTTCAAACTATTCTTCTTCTTCTTCTTCTTCTTCTTCTTCTTCTTCTTCCTCTTCTTCGCCTTCCTCCTCTTCTTCTTCTACTTCTTCTTCCTCTTCTTCTTTTTCTTCTTCGTCTTTTTCTTCTTTTTTTTCTTCTTCTACTTCTTCTTCTTCTTCATCTACTTCTTCTTCTTCTTCTTCATCTTCTTCTTCTTCTTCTTCATCTTCTTCTTCTTCTTCTTCTTCTTTCTCTTCTTCTTCTTCTTTTTCCACTTCTTTTTCTTCTATTTCTCCTTCTTTTTCTACTTCTCCTTCTTCTCCATGATATCATCCTCCATCTTCTTTTTCTTTTTCTTCTCCTTCTCATTATTCTCCATCTTCTTTTTCTTCTTCTTCTTCTTCTTTCTTCTTCATCATCTTCTACTTCTTTCTTCTTTTTTCTTCTTCTACTTCTTTCTACTTTTTCCCCTTCTTCTCTTTCTGTCTTCTCTTTCTCCATCTTCTTTCTTCATCTTCTTTCTTCTTCTTCTTCTTCTTCTTTTTTCTTCATCTTCTTCTTCTTCTACTTCAACTTCTTCTTTCTTGTTCTTCTTCTTCTTATCTCTTCTTCTACTTCTTCATTTTCTTTCTTCCTCTTCTTTCTTCTTGTTCTTTCTTCTTTTTTTCTTTCAACTTCTTTTTCTTTTTCTTCTTCTTCTTCCTCTTCTTCTTCTTACTTCTTTTCTACCATCTTCATCTTTCTTCTTCTTCTTCTTTCTTCTTTTTCTATCTTCTTCTTCTTCATCTTCTTCTTCCACTTCATCTTTTTCTTCTTTTGTGTCTCCTTCTTCTCTTTCTTCTTCTTCTTCTTCTTCTCTTTTCTGCTTCTTTCCTCTTCTTCTTCTTCTTCTTCTTTTTATTCTAAATTCTTCTTCTTCTTCATCAGGTTCTCCCTTCTTCTTATCTTCCTTTTTCTTCTCGTTCTTCTTCTTCTTCTTTGTTCATCTTCTTTTTTTCTATTTTTTCTTCTACTTTCTTCTTCTTTTTTTCTTCTTCTTCTTTCTTTCCTCTTATTCTTCTTTTTTTTCTTTATTTTTCTTTTTTCCTCTTCTACTTGCTTTTACTCCTTTCTTCTTTTTCTTCTTCTTTCACATTGTTTTCCTTTTTCTTCTTCTTCTTTCTTTCTTCTTCTTCTCCTACTTTCTTCTTCTTTCTTCATCAACACTCATCTTCTTCTCCTTCTTCATCTTGTTCTTCTTCTTCTTCTTCTTCTTCTTCTGCTTCCTCTTTTTCTTCTCCTTCTTTTTTTCGTCTTCTTTTCCTTCTTTCTTCTTCTTCTTCTTCTTCTTCTTCTTGTTCTCTCTTCTTCTTCCTCATGATCATCTTTTTTTTCGTCTTCTTGTTCTTGTTCTTGTTCTTCTTCTTCTTCTTCTTCTTCTTCTTCTCCATCTTCTTCTTCTTCTGCTTCTTCTTCTTTTTCTTTCCTCTTCTTCATCATCTTCTTGTTTCTTATACTTTTTTCTTCTTCTTTTTTATTCTTTTTCTCCTTCTTCTTCATTTTTTTCCTTCTTGCTTCATCTTCTTTCTTCTTCTTCTTCTTCTTCTTCCTATTCTTTCATTCTTGTTCTTATTCTTCTTCTTCTCTCATCTTCTTCTACTTCTTCTTTTTCTTTCTTCTTCTTTCTTCTTCTTCTTTCTTCTTTCTTCTTTTTTTTCCTTTCATCTTCTTTTTCTTTTTCTTCTTCTTCCTCTTCTTCTTCTTTTTCTTTCTTCTTCTTCTTCTTCTTTCTTATTCTTCATCTTCCTTCTTTTGTCTTTTTCTTCTTCATTCTTCTTCTTCTTCCACTTTATCTTTTACTTCTTTCTTTCTTTCATTCTTCTTATTTTTTTTCTTCTTTTTTCTTTATCTTCTTACTCCCATTTCTTCTTTCTTCTTCTTCTTGTTTCGTTATCTTTTTCTTTATCTTCATCATCTTTTTCTTCTTCTTGTTTATTCTTCTTCTTCTTCTTTTTCTTCTTCTTCTTCTTCTACTTCCTTCTCTTCTTCTTCTTCTTCTTCTTCCTCCACTTCTTCTTCTTCCTCTTCTTCTTTGTCTTCTTCTTCTTCTTCTTCTTCTTGTCCTTCACCTTCTCCTTCTTCTTCTTCTTCTATTTCTTCTTCTTCTTCCTTCTATTTATTCATCTTCTTCCTCTACTTCTTCTTCTAATTCTTTTTCTTCTTCTTCTTCTCTTCTACTTCTTTCTCTTCTTCTTCTTCTACTTCTTCTTCTACTTCGTATTATTTTTCACCTTCTTCTTCTTTCTTCTTCTTTTTCTTCTTCTTCTTCTTCTTCTTGTTTCTTCTTCCTCTTCTTCTTCTTCTTTTTCTTTATTCTTCTTCTTCATCTTCTTCATTCTTCTTCTTCTCCATCTTCTTCTTCTTTCCTTTTTTATTTCTTTTCCTTCTTCCTCTTCTTTCTTCTTCTTGTTCTTCTTGTTCTTCGTCTTTCTTTCAATTTTCTGCTTCCTCTTCTTCTCGTTCTTCTTCTCTGTTCTTCTTCCTTTTCGTTCTTCTTCTCTTTCTTTCTTGTTCTACTTTCATCTACTACTTCCTTCTTCTTCTTCTTCATTTGTCTACATTTATTTTTCTTCTTCTTCTTTATTCTTCTTCTTCTCTCTTCTTCTTTTCTTCCACTTCTTCTCCTTCTTCGTCTTCTTTGTCAATCTTATTCTTGCACTTCTTCTTCTTTTTCATCTTCTTCTTTTCTTTCTCTTCATCTTCTTTTTCTTCATCTTCTTCTTCTTCTTCTTCTTCTTCTTCTTCCTCATCTTCTTCTTCTTCTTCAACTATTCTTCTTCTTCTTCATCTTCTTCATCTTCCTCCTCTTCTTCCTCTTCTTCTTCTTCTTCTTCTTCTTCTTCGTCTTCTTCTGCTTCTTCTTCTTCATCTTCTTCTTCTTCTTCTTCTTCTTCTTCTTCTTCTCCTTCTTCTTCTTCTTTTTCCACTTCTTTTTCTTCTATTTCTCCTTCTTTTTCTACTTCTTCTCCTTCTTCTCCATGTTATCCTTCATCTTCTTCTTCTTTTTCTTCTCGTTCTTCTCATTATTCTCCATCTTCTTCTCTTCTACTTCATCTTCTTCCTCTTCTTCTTTCTTCTTCTTCATGTTCTACTTCTTTCCTCTTCTTTTTTCTTCTTCTTTCTACTTTTTCTCCTTCTCCTTCTTTTTCTTCTTCTTTCTTCATCTTCTTTCTTCTTCTTCTTTCTTTCTTTTTCTTCTTCTTCTTCTTCTACTTCAACTTCTTCTTTCTTGTTCTTCTTCTTCTTCTTCTATTTCTTCATTTTCTTTCTTCTTCTTCTTTCTTCTTTTTCTTTCTTCTACTTCTTCTTCTCTTCTTTTTTTCTTTCAACTTCTTTTTCTTTTTCTTCTTCTTCTTCTTCATCTTCTTCTTCTTCTTTCTTCTTCTTCTTTCTTCTTCCTTCTTCTTCTTTCTTCTTCTTCTTTCTTCTTTTTCCCATGTTCTTGTTCTTCATTCTTGTTCTTCTTCCACTTCTTCTTTTTCTTCTTTTGTGTCTCCTTCTTCTCTTTCTTCTTCTTCTTCTTCTTCTCTTTTTTGCTTCTTCTTTCCTCTTCTTATTCTTCTTCTTCTTCTTCTTCTTCTTCTTTTTCTTATTCTAAATTCTTCTTCTTCTTCCTTAGGTTCTCTCTTCTTCTTATCTTCTTTCTTCTCGTTCTTCTTCTTCTTTCTTCTTCTTCTTCTTTGTTCATCTTCTTTTTTCTTTTTTTTCTTCTTTTTTTCTTTTTGTTCTTCTTCTTCTTTCTTCTATTTTT
>JAIUJO010000544.1:500000-540000 GCA_023846275.1 Vanilla planifolia | reverse complement strand
CTCCATCTTCTTCTTCTTCTTCATTTTCTTCTTCCTCCTCTTTTTTTCTTTTTCTTCTTCATTTTCTTCTTCTTGTTTTTCTTCTTTTTCTCTTTTTCCTTCGTAGCCTTCTGCTTCTTCTTGTTCTTCTTCTTCTTCTTCTTCCTTTACTACTTCTTTTTTTTTTTCTTCTTCTTCTCCTTCCTCTTCTTCTTCTTCTTCTTCTTCTTCTCCTTCTTCTTCTTCTTCTTCTTTTTATTCATCTTCTTATTCTTCTTCTTTTTCTTCTTTTTCTTCTTTTTCTTCTTCTTCTTCTTCTTCTTCTTTTTCAAATTCCTCTTCTTCAGCTTCTTTATTTTCTTTCCTCTTTCTTCTTTCTTCTTCCTCTTTCTTTTTCTTTCTATTTTCCTCTTTTTTATTCTACTACTTCTTGTCTTTCTTTGGTCTTCTTCATCTTCTTCTTCTTCTTCAACTTTTTCTTTTTCTTCTTCTTCTTTGCTCTTTTTCTTCTTCTGCTTCTTCTTTCCTCTTTTTCTTTTTTGCCTTCTTTCTTCTTCTTCGTATTCTTCTTC
Organism: Vanilla planifolia; assembly: GCA_023846275.1. Lineage (NCBI taxonomy): Eukaryota > Viridiplantae > Streptophyta > Magnoliopsida > Asparagales > Orchidaceae > Vanilla > Vanilla planifolia. The sequence continues at coordinate 539,449 of JAIUJO010000544.1, read as the reverse complement.
TTCTTTCTTCTTCTACTCCTTGTTGTTCTTTCTTTCTTCTTCTTTTTCGTCTTCTTCTTCTTCCTCTTTCTTCCTCTTTATTTCTTCTTCTTTATTTTTCTTCTTATTTTTTCTTCTTTTTTCTTCTTTTTTGTCTTTCTTTATTCTTCTTCTTTCTTCTTCTTCTAAATTCTTCATCATCCTCTTCTTCTTTTTCTTTTTTTTCTTCTTCTTCTTCTTCTTGTTCTTCCTCACCTTCTTCTCCTTCTTCTTTCTTCTTCTTTCCTCTTCTTCTTTCTCCTTCTTCCTCTTTCTTCCACTTTTTTTTTCTAATTCTTTCTTCTTTGTTTTTGTCTTCTTCCTCTTCTTCTTTGTTCTCTTTCTTCTTTTTCTTTTTTAACTTTTTCTTCTTCTTCTTCTTCTTCTTCTTCTTCTTCCTCTTCTTCTTCCTCTTCTTCTTCTTCTTTGTAAATTCTTCTTCTTCTTCTTCTTCTTTCTTCTATTTGTTCTTCTTCTTCTTCTTCTTCTTCTTCTTTATTCTTCTTCTTCTTTCTTTTACTTCTTCTTCCTCTTCTTCTGTTTCTTATGTTTTCTCCTTCTCCATCTTGTTCTTTCTTCTTCTTCTTCTTTATTCATCTTCTTCATTCTTCTTCTTCTTGTTTCCTCATCATCTTCTTCTTCTTTTTCTTCTTCTTCTTCTTCTTCTTCTTTTTCTTCTTCTTTCTTCTTCTCACTTGTAATTCTTCTTTCTTCTTCTTTTTCTTTCATCTTCTTTTTCCATTCTCCTTCTTCTTCTTCTTCTTTATTCTTCTACTTTCTACTTCTTTCTTTTTTTCTTTCTTCTTCCTCTTCGTTCTTCTACATCATGCTTTTTCTTTTTCTTCATCATCTTCTTCTTCTTCTTTTTCTTCCACTTCTTTGTTCTTCTTCTTCTATCTGCTTCTTTCTTCTTCTTCTACTTCTTTCTTTTTCTTTCTTCTTCTTCTTTCTTCTTGTTCTTCTTTCTCCTTCTAATTCTTACTTCTTCTTTCTTCCTCGTCTTCATCTTCTAATTCTTTCTTCTTCTTTCTTCCTCTTCTTTCTTCTTCTTGTTCTTTCTACATCTTTTTCTTTGTTTTTCTTTTCTCTTCTTCTTCTGATTCTTTGTTCTTCTTTCTTCATCTTCTTTCTTCTTGTGCTTTCTTCTTTTTCTCTTTTTTTTCTTCTTCTTCTTCTTCTTCTTCTTTCTTCATCTTTCTCTTCTTTTTCATCTACTTCTTTCTTCTTGTTCATTCTTCATCTTGTTTCTTCTTCTTCTTCTTTCTTCATCTATGTTTTCTTCTTCTACTTTATTCTTTCTTCAGCTTCTTTTTATTTTTCTTTTTCTTCTTCTTCTTCTTCTTCTTCTTCTTTCTACATCTTCTATCTTCTTCTTCATTGTTCTTCTTCTTCTAAATTTTTCTTCTAAATTCTTCTTCTTCTTCGTCTTCTTCTGCTTTTCCTTCTTCTCCTTCTTCTTCTTCTCCTTTTTCCTCTACTTCTTTGTTATATTTATTCTGTCTACTGCTTTCTTCTTATTCTTTCTCATTTTTAGTACTTCTTCTTCTTCTTCTTTATTTTTTTTCATCTCTCTCCTTCTTCTTTCTTTTTCTTCATCTCTCTTCTTCTTCTTCTTTCTTCCTCCTTATTATTCTTCTTCTAATTCTTTCTTCCTCTTTCTCTTCTTCTTATTATTTCTTCTTCTTGCTCTTTCTTCTTTATTCTTCTTCTTCTAATTGTTTCTTCTCTCCTCTTCTTCTTCTTCTTCTTCTTCTACTACAACTACTACTACAACATTCTTCCTCTTCCTCTTCTTTCTTCAACTTCTTTCTTCTTCTTCTTCTTCTTCTTTATTCTTCTTCTTTTTCTGCTTCATATTACTTCTCGTTCTTCTTCTTCTTCCTCTATCTATCTTCTCCTTCTCCTTCTTCTTCTTCTTCTTTCTACTTCTTCTTTCTTCATTTTCTTTCTTCTACTTCTTTCGTCTTCTTCTTTTTCTTTCTTCTTCTTCTTTCTTTCTACTTGTTTTTCTTTTTTTTCTTCTTCTTCTTCTTCTTCTTCTTCTTTCTTCTTCTTGTTCTTTCAACTTCATCTCGAGTGTACTTCTTCTTCTTCTTCTTCTTCTTCTTCTTCTTCTTTCTTCTTCTGCAATTTTACTTCTTCTTTCTTCTTCTTCCATCTTCTTCTTTCTATTTCTACTTCTTTGTTGTTCTTCATCTTCTTTTGCTTCTTTCTTCTTCTTCTTCTTCTTTCTTCTTTTTCTTTCTTCTTCTTCTTCTTTGTTCTTCTTCTTCTTTCTTCTTCTTCATCTTTCTTCTTCTTCCTTCTTTCTTCTTCTTCTTCTTCTTCTAATTCTTTCTTCTTCTTTCTTCTTCTTGTTCATTTTTCTCCTTCTTTCTTTTTTTATCTTCTTCTACTTCTAAATATTTCTTCTTTCTTCTTTGTTTTCTTCTTCTAGTTTTTTCTTCTTCATCTTTCTTCTTCTGTCTTCTTCTTTTTCTTATTATTCTTTCTTCTTGTTTTTTCTTCTTCTTTTTTTTCTTCTAAGTTCTTCTTCTTTGGCTACTACTTCTTTCTTCTTCTTCTTTCTTCATCTTCTATCTTCTTCTTCCCCATTCGTAGTCTTCATTCTTCTTCTTCTACATTTTTTCATTCTCTTATCTTCTTTTTCTTTTTCTTTTCTTCTTCTTCTTCATCTTCTTTCTTCTTCTCCTTCTTCTTTCTTATTCTTTTTTTGTATTCTTATTTCTTCTTCTAACTTCTTCATCTTCGTCTTCTTCTTCTTCTTCTTTTTCTTCTTTTTCTTCTTTTTCTTCCTCTACTTCTTCTACTACTTCTTCTACTTCTTCTTCTTCTACTTCTTCTTTTTCTTCTTCTTCTTCTTCTTCTTCTTCTTCTTCTTCCTCTTCTTCTTCTTCTTCTTCTTCTTCTTCTCCTTCTTTCTTTCTCTTGTTCTTCTTCTTCGTCTTTTTCTTTCCTCTTCTTTCTTCTTCTAATTCATTTCTTCTTACTTCTTCTTCTTCATTTTATTCTTCTTCTTCTTCTTCTTTTTCTTTTTCTTCTTTTTCTTCTTTCCTTTCTTCTTCTTCTTCATCTTCTTTCTTCTTCTTCTTCTTCTTCTAACTTCTCCTTCTCCTGCTTCTTTCTTCTTCTTCTTTCTTCCTCTTCTTTCTTCTTCATCTTCTTTCTTTTTCTTCTACTTCTTCTTTTACTTCTTTTTTTTCTTCCACTTTTTCTTCTTTCTTCTTCTTGTTCTTTCAACTTCTTCTCAATTGTACTTCTTCTTTCTTCTTCTTTTTCCTTCTTCCTTTTCTTTTTCTTCTTCTTCTTCTTCTTCTTCCTTCTTCTTCTTCTTCTACTTTCAACTTCTTCTTTCATCATCTTTCTTCTTCTTTCCTTTTCTTCTACTTATTCATTGTTCTTCTTCTACCTTCTACTTTTTTTTTCTTGTTTCATTTTATTTCTTCTTCTTCTGAATATTTCTTCTTCTTTCTTCTTTTTCTTTCTTCTTGTTTTTTTCTCCCTTTTTTTCTTTCTTTCTTATTTCTCTTTGTTTCTTCTTCTTTCTTCTTCTTCTTCTTCTTAGTGCTTCTTCTCCTTCTACTACTACTTTCTCCTTCTTCTTAATTCATCTTCTTTCTTCTTTTTCTTCTTTCTTAAGCTTCATTCTACTTCTACCTTTTTCTTTCTTCATCTTCTTTTTCTTTTTCTTTTAGTACTTCATCTTCTTTTTACTCCTTCTTTCTACTTCTTCTTTCTTCTTCCTCTTTTTTCTTCTTTTTCTTTCTTCTAAATTCTTCTTATTCGTCTTCTTCTTCAACTTCTTCTTCTTCTCCTTCTTCTTCTTCTTCTTCCTTTACTTCTTCTTTTTCTTTCTTCTACTTCTTCTTTCTTCTTCCTCTTCTTTTTTCTTCTTATTCTTTCCTCTTCTTCCTTCTTCTTCCTCTAATTTTTTCTATTACTTTCTTCTTCTTCTTTCTTCTTCTCATTCTTTCTACAGCTTCTTCTTTTTTCTTCTTCTTCTTATTCTTTCTTCTTCTTAATTCTTCTTCTTTCTTCTTCTTGTTCTTTCTACTTCTTTTTTCTTCTATCTTCTTCTTCTACTCCTTATTCTTTTATCTTTCTTTTTCTTTTTTCTTTCTTCTTTTTATTTCTTATTTCCTCTTCTATCTTCTTTTGCTTCTTGTTCTCTTTTCTTCTAGTACACCTTCTTCTTTTTCTTCTTCTTCTTTTTTTCTTTTTCTTCCTCTTCTTTATGTTCTTCTTGTTCTTCTTCTTTCCTCTTCTTCCTCTTCTTCTTCTTCTCCTTCTTTTTCATCCTCTTTCTTTCTTCTTCTTTCTTCATCTTCTTTCTTCTTTTTCTTTTTCTTTCTTTCAACATCTTCTTCTGCTTCTTCTTCGTTCTTCTTCTTCTTATTATTATTCTTCTATTTCTTTCTTCTAATTTTTCTTTTTTCTTCTTATTGCTTCTACTACTTTCCTTTTCTTTTGTTTTCATCTTCTTTTTCTTTTTCTTCTTCTTCTTCTCCTTCATCTTCTTCTTCTTTCTTGTTCTTCTTTCTTCTTCTTCTTTCCTTTTCTTCTTCGTTCTTCTTCTTCTTTCTTCTACTTCATTCATTTTCTTCTTCATCTTCTTCTTCTTGTTCTTCTTCTTCTCCTCCTTTTTTTATTATTCTTCTTCTTCTTTCTTTTTCTTTTTCTTCATCTTCTACTTTCTTCTTCTTCTTCTTCTTCTTCTTCTTCTTTTTCTTCTACTTCTTTTTCTTCTTCTACTTCTTTCTCCTTCCACTTCTTCTTCTTCTTCTTCTTCTTTTTCTTCCTTCTCAACTTCTACTTTTTCTTCTTTTTTTCTTCTTTTTTTTCTTCTTTTTCTTCTTCTTCTTCTTCTTCTTCATATTCTTTCCTTTTCTTGTTTACTCTTCTTCCTTCTCCTTCTTTCTTCTTCTTTCATCTTCTTCTTATTCTTATTCAATCTTCTTCTTTCTTCATCTTCTTTCTTCTTCTTGTCCTTTCTTCTTCTTCTTTCTCCTTTCTTCTTCTTTCTCCTTCTTCCTATTTTTATTCTGTCTTCATCTTTCTTCATCTACGTTCTTCTTTTTGTTCTTTCTTCTTCTTTTTCTACTTCTTTCTTTTCTTTCTTCTACTTTCATCTTCTTTCTTCATCTACTACTTCTTCTTTGTTATTATTCTTCTTCTTTATCTTCTTTCTTCTGTTTCTTTCTTCTACTACTTTTTTTTTCTTCTTCGTCTTCTTTATACTACTTTTTTTCTTCTTTTTCATTCTTCTTCTTATTTCTCTTCTTCTTCTTCTTCTTCTTTACTTTCTACTTCTTTTTTCTTTTTCTTCTTTCTACCTCTTCTTTGTTCTTTTTCTTCTTTCTTCTTTTTCTTTTTTTTCTTTTTTCTTCTTCATTCATTCTTCTTCTTTCTTCTTCTTTTCCCTTCTTCTTCTTCTTTATTATTCTTCTTCTTCAAATCCTTTCATCTTCTTTCCTTTCTTTTTCTTCTTCTTCTTCATCCTTCTTCCTCTTCTTCTACTACAACTAATGTCTTCTTCATCTTCATTGTTAATCTTCTATTTTCTTCTTCTTCTTCAACTACTACTACCTCTTCTTCTTTTTCTTCTTCATCTTCTACTTGTTCTTCTTTTCTTCTTCTTCTTCTTCTTCTTTTTCTTCTTTTTCCACTTCTACTGCTTCTTCTTCTTCTTCTTCTCCTTCTTTTTCTTCTTCTTCTTCTTCCTCTTCTTCTTCTACTCCTTTTCTTCTTCTTCTTCTTCTACTTCTACTTCTTCTATTTCTTTTTCTTCACCATCTTTCCTCTTTCTTCTTCTTCTTTCTTCTTCCTTCTTCTTCCTTTTTGTTCTTTCTTCTTTTGCTTTTTGTTCTCCTTCTTTCTTCTTTTGCTTTTAGTTCTTCTTCTTCTTCATTTATTACTTCTTTTTCTTTATTTATCTTCTTTTTCTTCTTCTTCTTTTTATTTTTTCATCTTTCTTCTTCTTCTTGGTTCTTTTACTTCACTCTTCTTCTTCATCTTCTTCTCCTTCTTCTTCTTCTTCTTTCTTCTTTTTCTTTCTTCTTCTTCTTCTCCTTCTTCTACTTCTTATTATTCTTCTTCTTCATCTTCTTCTTCTTCCTCTTCTTCTTCTTCTTTTTCTTCATATTATTCTTCTACTTTTTCTGCTTCTTCTCCTTCTTCTTTTTCTTCTGCAACTTCTTCTTCCTCTCTTTGTTCATCTTCTTTTTCTTCTTCTTCTTTTTCATCATCTTATTCTTCCTCTACTTCTTCTTCTTCGTCTTCTTCTTCTTCCTCCTCTTCTTCTTCTTCTTCTTCTTCGAGTTCTTCTCCTTCATATTATTCTTCTTCTTTTTCTGCTTCTTCTTATTCTTTTCTTCATATTCTTCTTCTTCTTCTTCTTCTTCTTCTTATTCTTCTTCTTCTTCATCTTTATCTTCATTCTTCTTCTTCTACTTTCTTCTTCTTCTTCTCCTTCTTGTACTTCTTCTTCTTCTTCTTCGCGTTCTTCTTCTTTTTCTTCTTCTTCTTCTTTCTTCTTCTTTCTTCTTTCCTATTCTTTGTTCTTCTACTTCTTGTTCTACTTTCTTCTTCTTTTTCTTTTTCTTCTTCTACTTCTTTTTCTTTGCTATTCTTCTCCTTCTTCTTTCATCTTCTTCTTCTTTCTTCAACTTATTTCTTCTGCTTCTTGTCTCTTCTTCTTCTTCGCCTTCTTCTTTTTTCGTCTTCTTCTTCTTCTTCTTCTTTCTTTCTTTCTTTCTTTCTTTCTTCTTCTTCTTTTTCATCTTCTTCTTCTTCTTCTTTCTTCTTCTTCTTCTTTTTCTTTTCTTTTTTCTTCTTCTTTTTCTTCCCCATCTTGCTTCTACTTCTTTTTTCTTCTTATTGTTTCATCTTCTTTATCTTTTACTTCTTCTTCTATCTCTTCTTTCTTCTTCTTTCTACTTCCTTTCTCTTCTTTTTCTTTTACTTTCTTCTTCTTCTTTCTTCTTCTTCTTCATTCTTCATCTTCGTCTTCTTCTTCCTTTCCTTCTGCATCCTCTTTTTCTTCTTCTTCTTCTTTCTTCTTCTTCTTCATTTTTCTTCTTCTTCTTCTTTCTTCTTCTCCTTCTTCTTCTTTTTCTTCTTCTTCTTCTTCATTATTTTTCTTCTTCATCTTCTTCTTTCTTTCTCATTTTCCTCTTCCTCCTTCTTTTTCTTCGTCTTTCATCTTCTTCTTCTTTATTCTTCATTTTCTTCTTCTTTCTTTTTCTTCTTTTTCCTCTTTCTTTCTCTTTTTCCTCTTCTTCCTTCTTTTTCTTCTTCTTTTATCTTCTTCTTTTTTATTCTTCATTTTCCTCTTCTTTCTTTCTCTTCTGTTTCCTTTTCTACTTTTTTCTTCTTCATCTTCTTCTTCTTAATTATTCTTCTTCTACTTTCTTCATCTTCACTTTTTTTCTTCTAGTTTCTTCTTCCTCTTCTTCTTCTTCTTTTTCTTCTTCTTCTTCTTCTTCTTTTTCTTCTTCTTTTATTTCTTTTTCTTCTTTTCCTTCTTCTTCTCCTTCTTCGTCTTTCTTCTCTTCACTCCTTTCTTCTTCTTCTTGCTTCTACTTCTTCATTCTTCCTCTTTCATCTCCTTTTTCTCTTTCTTATTCCTATTTTTCTTCTTCTTCTTTCTTGTTTTTCTTTCTTCTTCTTCGTTCTTCTTCTTCTTCTTCTTTCTTCTTCTACTTCGTTCTTCTTCTTCTTCTTCGTCTTCTTCTTCTTCTTCTTTTTCTTCTTCTTATTGCTTTTCACATTCTTCTTCTTCTTTCTTCTTTATTTTTTCTCTTCTTCTACTTCTTCTTCTCTTTCTTCTTGTTTGTTCTTCTTCTTCTTCTTTTTCTTCTACTTCTTTCTTGTTCCACTTTCTACTTCTCCTTCTTCTTTGTCATTTGTCTTCTTTTACATTTCTTCTTCTTCTTCTTTATTTTCTTTATTATTCTTCTTCATCTTTCTTCTTCTTCTTCCACTTCTTCTCCTTATTTTTCATTCTTCTTCTTCTTCTTCTTTTCTCCTCTTCGTCTTCCTCTTTTATTCCTCTTCTTTTTCTTCTTCTTCTTGCTCTTCATCTTCATTCTTCTTCTTCTACTTTCTTCTTCTTCTTCACCTTCTACTTCTTCTTCTTCACCTTCTAGTTCTTCTTCTTCTTAAACTTCTTCTTTTTCTTCTTCTTCTTCTTCTTGTTTCTCTTCTTCTTTTTCTTCTTCTTCTTTTCCTTCTTCTTCATCTTCTTCTTCTTCTTCTTGGTATCCTTCTTCTTCTGCTTCTTGATATCCTTCTTGTTCTTCTTCTTCTTCTACTTATTCTTTATCTGCTTCTTCTTCTTCTTCTTCTTCTTCTTTTTCTTACTCTAACTCTTTTTCTTCTTCTTCTTCTCCTTCTTCTTCTTCTTCTTTCTTGTACTTGTCCTTCACCTTCTTCTTTCTTCTTTTTCTTCTTCTTTCTTCTTTTTTCTTCTTCTTATTTCTTCTTTTTCTTCTCCTTCTTCATCCTCTTCTTCTTCTTCTTCTTCCTCTTCTTCTTCTTCTTCTTCTTCCTCTTCTTCTTCTTCTTCTTCTTCTTCTTCTTCTTCTTCTTCTTCTTCTTCTTTCTTCTTCTTCTTTTTCTTTCTTCTTCTTGTTCTTTCAACTTCTTCTCGATTGTACATCATTCTTCTTTTTTTTTCATCTGCTTTTTCTTTTTCTTCTTCTTTTTCTTCTTCTTCTTCTTCTTTCTTCTTCTTCTTCTTCTTCTACTTTCCACTTCTACTTTCTTCTTCTTCTTTCTTCTTCTTCAATCTTCCCCTTCTTCTTCATCATCTTCTTCTTCTCCCTCTTCTATTTCTTTTTCTTCTTTTTCTTTCTTCTTCTTCATCTTCTAATTCTTTCTTCTTTTTTCTTCTTCTTTTTTCTTCTGTTGGTTCTTTCTTCTTCTACTTTCTTCTTCTCTATTTAAATCTGTCTCCTTTTTCTTTCTTCTTCCTGTTTTTTCTTCTTTCTTCTTCTTCTTCTTCCTCTTCTTCTTCTTCTTTCTTCAACTTCATTCTTCTTCTTCTATTTTTTCTTTCTTCACATTCTTTTTCCTTTTCTTTTTCTTCTTCTTCTTCTCTCTTCTTTTTTTTTCTCTTTCTTCTTTATACTTCTTCTTTTTTCTTCTTCTTTCTTCTTATTCTTCTATGTTCTTCTTCTTCTTTGTCTTCTTCTTCTACTTCTTCTCTTTTTTCTTCTTCTTCTTCCTCTACTACTTCTTTGTTCTTTTTCTTCTTTCTACTTCTTTCTTCTTATTCTTTCGTATTTTTCTTTCTTCTTTTTCTTCGTTCATTTTGTTCTGCTTTCTTCGTCTTCTTCTATCTTCTTCTTTGTTGTTTTTCTTCTAATTCTTTCTTCTTCTTCTTTTTTCTTCTACATTATTCTTCTTCTTCTAATTCTTTCTTCTTTCTTCTTCTTCTTCTTCTTCTACATAAACTTCATTCCTTTTCTTCCTCTTCTTTCTTCATCTTCTTTCTTCTTCTTCTTTCGTCGTCTTCATTCTTCTTCTTCTTCTTCTTCTCCTTCATCTTCTTCTTCTTCTTCCTCATCATCATCTTCTTCTTCTTTTTCTTCTTCTTCTTCTACTTCTTTTTCTTCTTATTTTTCTTCTTCTTCTTCTGCTTCTTGTTCTTCATATTTTTCTTCTTCTTCTTCTTCTTCTTCTTTTTCTTCTTAAACTTCTTCTTCTTCTTCTTCTTCTTTGTCTTTTCTTCTTTTTCTTCTTCTACTTGTTCTTCTTTTTCTTCTTCTTCTTCTTCCGCGTCTTGCTCCAATTTTTCTTCATCTTGTACTTCTTTTCTTCTCCTTAATCTTTCTTCTTTCTTCTTCTTCTTTCATCTTTCTTCTTTTTTTCTTCTTTCTTCTTTCTTCTTCTTTCTTCTTTTGCTTCTTTTTCTTGTTTCTTATTCTTCTTCTTCTTCTTCTTCTTCTACTTCTTCTATTTCTTCTTCTTCATTCTTTTTCTTCTTCATCTTTCTTCTTCTTTCTTCTTCATCTTCTTCATCATCTACTTTCTATTTCTTTGTCTATTTATTCTTCTTTCTTGTTCTTCTCCTTCATCTTCTTCTTCTTCTTTCTCCTTCTTCTACTTCCTCTCTTTCTTTCTTATTCTCCTTCTCCTTCTTTCTTTCTTCTTCTTCTTGTTCTTCGTTTTCTTTCTTCTTCTTCCTTCTTTTTCTACTTTTTCCTCTTCTTTTTCTTTTCTTCTTTCATCATCTTCTTCTTCTTCTTTATATTCTTCTTCTTCATCTTCATGCTCTTTTTCATCTTCTTCTTGTTCATCTTCTTCTTTTACTTCTTCTCTTTCTTCTTCTTCTTTTTCATGTTCTTCAACTACTTCTTCCTCTTCTTCATCATGATCATCTTCTTCTTTTTCTTCTTCTTCCCCTTCGTCTTCTTATTCCTCTCCTGCTTCTTCTTCTTCTTCTTCTTCTTCTTCTTCTTCCTTCTTCTTTCTTGTTTGTTCTTTCTTCAACTTATTTCTTCTTTCTTCTTTCCATTTCTTTCTCCTTCTACTTCTTGTTCTTCTTTATTCTTCTTCTTCTTCTTCTTCTTCTTCCTCTTTTTCTTCTTCTTCTACTTCTTCTTCTTCATCATCCTTCTTCTTCTTATTGTTCTTATTCTTTCTTCTTCTTCTTTTTCATCTTCTTTTTTCTTCTTCCTCTGGTTCTTCTTCTATCTTCTTCTTCTTCTTCTTCTTCTTCTTTATCATCATCATAAACTTCTTCTTCTACTTCATCATCTCCATCATATTTTTTTTCTTCATCTTTTTCTTCTTATTCTTCTTCTATTTCTTCTTTTTCTTTGTCATCTCCTTCTTTTTCTTCTTCTATTCCTTCTTCTTCTTCTTTCTTTTTCTTCTTTCTTCTTTTTATTCTTTTAATTCTTTCTCCTTCTTTATTCTTCTTCTAATTATTCTTCTTCTTTATTCTTCTTCCTCTTCTATTTCTTTATTCTTCTTCTTCTTTCTTCTTCTTACTTCTTCTTTCTCTTTCTTCATCTTGGTTCTTCTTCTTTTACTTTCTTATTTTTCTTCTTTTTCTTCCTCTTCTTCTTCTTCTTTTCATTCTTCTTCTTCTTCTTCTTCTTCTTCTTCTTCTTCTTTTATTCTTTCTTCTTTTTCATCTCTCTTCTTCTTTCCTCTTCTTCTTCTTTTAGTTCTTTCTCTTTCTTCTTCTTCTTCTTCTTCTTCTTCTTTGCTCTTTCTTCTTCTTCTTTCTTCTTTCTTCTTTCCTCTTCTTTCTTCTTCTACTTCTTCTTCTTCTTTCTTCTTCTTTCTTCTTCTTCTTCTTTCTTCTTCTTTCTTCTTCTTCTTCTTCTTCTAATTCTTTCATCTCCTTTCTTCTTTCTTCTTCCGCATCTTCGTTCTTCTTGCACGTTCTTCTTTCTCATCATCATCATCTTCTTCTTCTTCCTTTTCTATTTTACTCTTCTTCCTTCTCCTTCTTTCTTCTTCTTTCATCTTCTTCTTATTCTTATTCAATCTTCTTCTTTCTTCATCTTCTTTCTTCTTCTTGTCCTTTCTTCTTCTTCTTTCTCCTTTCTTCTTCTTTCTCCTTCTTCCTATTTTTATTCTGTCTTCATCTTTCTTCATCTACGTTCTTCTTTTTGTTCTTTCTTCTTCTTTTTCTACTTCTTTCTTTTCTTTCTTCTACTTTCATCTTCTTTCTTCATCTACTACTTCTTCTTCGTTATTATTCTTCTTCTTTATCTTCTTTCTTCTGATTCTTTCTTTTACTACTTTTTTTTTCTTTTTCGTCTTCTTTATACTACTTTTTTTCTTCTTTTTCATTCTTCTTCTTATTTCTCTTCTTCTTCTTCTTCTTTACTTTCTACTTCTTTTTTCTTTTTCTTCTTTCTACCTCTTCTTTGTTCTTTTTCTTCTTTCTTCTTTTTCTTTTTTTTCTTTTTTCTTCTTCATTCATTCTTCTTCTTTCTTCTTCTTTTCCCTTCTTCTTCTTTATTATTCTTCTTCTTCAAATCCTTTCATCTTCTTTCCTTTCTTTTTCTTCTTCTTCTTCATCCTACTTCCTCTTCTTCTACTACAACATCTGTCTTCTTCATCTTCGTCTTCTCTCTTCATCTTCATTCTTAATCTTCTATTTTCTTCTTCTTCTTCAACTACTGCTACCTCTTCTTCTTTTTCTTCTTCATCTTCTTCTTGTTCTTCTTTTCTTCTTCTTCTTCTTCTTCTTTTTCTTCTTTTTCCACTTCTACTGCTTCTTCTTCTTCTTCTTCTCCTTCTTTTTCTTCTTCTTCTTCCTCTTCTTCTTCTACTCCTTTTCTTCTTCTTCTTCTTCTACTTCTACTTCTTCTATTTCTTTTTCTTCACCATCTTTCCTCTTTCTTCTTCTTCTTTCTTCTTCCTTCTTCTTCCTTTTTGTTCTTTCTTCTTTTGCTTTTTGTTCTCCTTCTTTCTTCTTTTGCTTTTAGTTCTTCTTCTTCTTCATTTATTACTTCTTTTTCTTTATTTATCTTCTTTTTCTTCTTCTTATTTTTATTTTTTCTTCTTTCTTCTTCTTCTTGGTTCTTTTTCTTCACTCTTCTTCTTCATCTTCTTCTCCTTCTTCTTCTTCTTCTTTCTTCTTTTTCTTTCTTCTTCTTCTTCTCTTTCTTCTACTTCTTATTCTTCTTCTTCTTCATCTTATTCTTCTTCCTCTTCTTCTTCTTCTTTTTCTTCATATTATTCTTCTACTTTTTCTGCTTCTTCTCCTTCTTCTTTTTCTTCTGCAACTTCTTCTTCCTCTCTTTGTTCATCTTCTTTTTCTTCTTCTTCTTCTTCATCATCTTATTCTTCCTCTACTTCTTCTTCTTCGTCTTCTTCTTCTTCCTCCTCTTCTTCTTCTTCTTCTTCGAGTTCTTCTCCTTCATATTATTCATCTTCTTTTTCTACTTCTTCTTATTCTTTTCTTCATATTCTTCTTCTTCTTCTTCTTCTTCTTATTCTTCTTCTTCTACTTTCTTCTTCTTCTTCTCCTTCTTGTACTTCTTCTTCTTCTTCTTCTTCGCGTTCTTCTTCTTTTTCTTCTTCTTCTTCTTTCTTCTTCTTTCTTCTTTCCTATTCTTTGTTCTTCTACTTCTTGTTCTACTTTCTTCTTCTTTTTCTTTTTCTTCTTCTACTTCTTTTTATTTGCTATTCTTCTCCTTCTTCTTTCATCTTCTTCTTCTTTCTTCAACTTATTTCTTCTGCTTCTTGTCTCTTCTTCTTCTTCGCCTTCTTCTTTTTTCGTCTTCTTCTTCTTCTTCTTCTTCTTTCTTTCTTTCTTTCTTTCTTCTTCTTTTTCATCTTCTTCTTCTTCTTCTTTCTTCTTCTTCTTCTTTTTCTTTTCTTTTTTCTTCTTCTTTTTCTTCCCCATCTTGCTTCTACTTCTTTTTTCTTCTTATTGTTTCATCTTCTTTATCTTTTACTTCTTCTTCTATCTCTTCTTGCTTCTTCTTTCTACTTCCTTTCTCTTCTTTTTCTTCTACTTTCTTCTTCTTCTTTCTTCTTCTTCTTCATTCTTCATCTTCGTCTTCTTCTTCCTTTCCTTCTGCATCCTCTTTTCTTCTTCTTCTTCTTTCTTCTTCTTCTTCATTTTTCTTCTTCTTCTTCTTTCTTCTTCTCCTTCTTCTTCTTTTTCTTCTTCTTCTTCTTCTTTATTTTTCTTCTTCATCTTCTTCTTTCTTTCTCATTTTCCTCTTCTTCCTTCTTTTTCTTCTTCTTTCATCTTCTTCTTCTTTATTCTTCATTTTCTTCTTCTTTCTTTTTCTTCTTTTTCCTCTTTCTTTCTCTTTTTCCTCTTCTTCCTTCTTTTTCTTCTTCTTTTATCTTCTTCTTTTTTATTCTTCATTTTCCTCTTCTTTCTTTTTCTTCTGTTTCCTTTTCTACTTTTTTCTTCTTCATCTTCTTCTTCTTAATTATTCTTCTTCTACTTTCTTCATCTTCACTTTTTTTCTTCTAGTTTCTTCTTCCTCTTCTTCTTCTTCTTTTTCTTCTTCTTCTTCTTCTTCTTTTTCTTCTTCTTTTATTTCTTTTTCTTCTTTTCCTTCTTCTTCTCCTTCTTCTTCTTTCTTCTCTTCACTCCTTTCTTCTTCTTCTTGCTTCTACTTCTTCATTCTTCCTCTTTCATCTCCTTTTTCTCTTTCTTATTCCTATTTTTCTTCTTCTTCTTTCTTGTTTTTCTTTCTTCTTCTTCGTTCTTCTTCTTCTTCTTCTTTCTTCTTCTACTTCGTTCTTCTTCTTCTTCGTCTTCTTCTTCTTCTTCTTTTTCTTCTTCTTATTGCTTTTCACATTCTTCTTCTTCTTTCTTCTTTATTTTTTCTCTTCTTCTTCTTCTTCTTCTCTTTCTTCTTGTTTGTTCTTCTTCTTCTTCTTTTTCTTCTACTTCTTTCTTGTTCCACTTTCTACTTCTCCTTCTTCTTTGTCATTTGTCTTCTTTTACATTTCTTCTTCTTCTTCTTTATTTTCTTTATTATTCTTCTTCATCTTTCTTCTTCTTCTTCCACATCTTCTCCTTATTTTTCATTCTTCTTCTTCTTCTTCTTTTCTCCTCTTCGTCTTCCTCTTTTATTCCTCTTCTTTTTCTTCTTCTTCTTCCTCTTCATCTTCATTCTTCTTCTTCTACTTTCTTCTTCTTCTTCACCTTCTAATTCTTCTTCTTCACCTTCTAGTTCCTCTTCTTCTTAAACTTCTTCTTTTTCTTCTTCTTCTTCTTCTTGTTTCTCTTCTTCTTTTTCTTCTTCTTCTTTTCCTTCTTCTTCTTCTTCTTCTTCTTCTTCTTGGTATCCTTCTTCTTCTGCTTCTTGATATCCTTTTTGTTCTTCTTCTTCTTCTACTTATTCTTTATCTGCTTCTTCTTCTTCTTCTTCTTCTTCTTTTTCTTATTCTAACTCTTTTTCTTCTTCTTCTTCTCCTTCTTCTTCTTCTTCTTTCTTGTACTTGTCCTTCACCTTCTTCTTTCTTCTTTTTCTTCTTCTTTCTTCTTTTTTCTTCTTCTTATTTCTTCTTTTTCTTCTCCTTCTTCTTCATCCTCTTCTTCTTCTTCTTCTTCTTCTTCTTCTTCTTCTTCTTCTTCTTCTTCTTCTTCTTTCTTCTTCTTCTTTTTCTTTCTTCTTCTTGTTCTTTCAACTTCTTCTCGATTGTACATCATTCTTCTTTTTTTTTCATCTGCTTTTTCTTTTTCTTCTTATTTTTCTTCTTCTTCTTCTTCTTTCTTCTTCTTCTTCTTCTTCTTTTTTCCACTTCTACTTTCTTCTTCTTCTTTCTTCTTCTTCAATCTTCCCCTTCTTCTTCATCATCTTCTTCTTCTCCCACTTCTATTTCTTTTTCTTCTTTTTCTTTCTTCTTCTTCATCTTCTTTCTTCTTCATCTTCTAATTCTTTCTTCTTTTTTCTTCTTCTTTTTTCTTCTGTTGGTTCTTTCTTCTTCTACTTTCTTCTTCTCTATTTAAATCTGTCTCCTTTTTCTTTCTTCTTCCTGTTTTTTCTTCTTTCTTCTTCTTCTTCTTCCTCTTCTTCTTCTTCTTTCTTCAACTTCATTCTTCTTCTTCTATTTTTTCTTTCTTCACATTCTTTTTCCTTTTCTTTTTCTTCTTCTTCTTCTCTCTTCTTTTTTTTTCTCTTTCTTCTTTATACTTCTTCTTTTTTCTTCTTCTTTCTTCTTATTCTTCTATGTTCTTCTTCTTCTTTGTCTTCTTCTTCTACTTCTTCTCTTTTTTCTTCTTCTTCTTCCTCTACTACTTCTTTGTTCTTTTTCTTCTTTCTACTTCTTTCTTCTTATTCTTTCGTATTTTTCTTTCTTCTTTTTCTTCGTTCATTTTCTTCTGCTTTCTTCGTCTTCTTCTATCTTCTTCTTTGTTGTTTTTCTTCTAATTCTTTCTTCTTCTTCTTTTTTCTTCTACATTATTCTTCTTCTTCTAATTCTTTCTTCTTTCTTCTTCTTCTTCTTCTTCTTCTACAAAAACTTCATTCCTTCTCTTCCTCTTCTTTCTTCATCTTCTTTCTTCTTCTTCTTTCGTCGTCTTCATTCTTCTTCTTCTTCTTCTTCTCCTTCATCTTCTTCTTCTTCTTCCTCATCATCATCTTCTTCTTCTTTTTCTTCTTCTTCTTCTACTTCTTTTTCTTCTTATTTTTCTTCTTCTTCTTCTGCTTCTTGTTCTTCATATTTTTCTTCTTATTCTTCTTCTTCTTCTTTTTCTTCTTAAACTTCTTCTTCTTCTTCTTCTTCTTTGTCTTTTCTTCTTTTTCTTCTTCTACTTGTTCTCCTTCTTTTTCTTCTTCTTCTTCTTCCGCGTCTTGCTCCAATTTTTCTTCATCTTCTACTTCTTTTCTTCTCCTAAATCTTTCTTCTTTCTTCTTCTTCTTTCATCTTTCTTCTTTTTTTCTTTTTTCTTCTTTCTTCTTCTTTCTACTTTTGCTTCTTTTTCTTGTTTCTTATTCTTCTTCTTCTTCTTCTTCTTCTTCTACTTCTTCTATTTCTTCTTCTTCATTCTTTTTCTTCTTCATCTTTCTTCTTCTTTCTTCTTCATCTTCTTCATCATCTACTTTCTATTTCTTTGTCTACTTATTCTTCTTCTTTCTTCTTCTTCTCCTTCATCTTCTTCTTCTTCTTCTTTCTCCTTCTTCTACTTCCTCTCTTTCTTTCTTATTCTCCTTCTCCTTCTTTCTTTCTTCTTCTTCTTGTTCTTCGTTTTCTTTCTTCTTCCTCCTTCTTTTTCTACTTTTTCCTCTTCTTTTTCTTTTCTTCTTTCATCATCTTCTTCTTCTTCTTTATATTCTTCTTCTTTATATTCTTCTTCTTCATCTTCATGCTCTTTTTCATCTTCTTCTTGTTCATCTTCTTCTTTTACTTCTTCTCTTTCTTCTTCTTCTTCTTTTTCATGTTCTTCAACTACTTCTTCCTCTTCTTCATCATGATCATCTTCTTCTTTTTCTTCTTCTTCCCCTTCGTCTTCCTATTCCTCTCCTGCTTCTTCTTCTTCTTCTTCTTCTTCTTCTTCTTCTTCCTTCTTCTTTCTTGTTTGTTCTTTCTTCAACTTATTTCTTCTTTCTTCTTTCCATTTCTTTCTTCTTCTACTTCTTGTTCTTCTTTATTCTTCTTCTTCTTCTTCTTCTTCTTCTTCTTCTTCTTCTTCTTCTTCTATTTCTTCTTCTTCTTCATCATCTTTCTTCTTCTTATTGTTCTTATTCTTTCTTCTTCTTCTTTTTCATCTTCTTTTTTCTTCTTCCTCTGGTTCTTCTTCTATCTTCTTCTTCTTCTTCTTCTTCATCATCCTCATAAACTTCTTCTTCTACTTCATCTTCTCCATCATATTTTTTTTCTTCATCTTTTTCTTCTTATTCTTCTTTTATTTCTTCTTTTTCTTTGTCATCTCCTTCTTTTTCTTCTTCTATTCCTTCTTCTTCTTCTTTCTTTTTCTTCTTTCTTCTTTTTATTCTTTTAATTCTTTCTCCTTCTTTCTTCTTCTTCTAATTATTCTTCTTCTTTATTCTTCTTCCTCTTCTATTTCTTTATTCTTCTTCTTCTTTCTTCTTCTTACTTCTTTCTCTTTCTTCATCTTGGTTCTTCTTCTTTTACTTTCTTATTTTTCTTCTTTTTCTTCCTCTTCTTCTTCTTCTTTTCATTCTTCTTCTTCTTCTTCATCTTCTTCTTCTTCTTCTTCTTTTTCTTCTTTTATTCTTTCTTATTTTTCATCTCTCTTCTTCTTTCCTCTTCTTCTTCTTTTAGTTCTTTCTCTTTCTTCTTCTTCTTCTTCTTCTTCTTCTTCTTTGCTCTTTCTTCTTCTTCTTTCTTCTTTCCTCTTCTTTCTTCTTCTACTTCTTCTTCTTCTTTCTTCTTCTTTCTTCTTCTTCTTCTTTCTTCTTCTTTCTTCTTCTTCTTCTTCTTCTAATTCTTTCATCTCCTTTCTTCTTTCTTCTTCCTCATCTTCGTTCTTCTTGCACGTTCTTCTTTCTCATCATCATCATCTTCTTCTTCCTTTTCTTGTTTACTCTTCTTCCTTCTCCTTCTTTCTTCTTCTTTCATCTTCTTCTTATTCTTATTCAATCTTCTTCTTTCTTCATCTTCTTTCTTCTTCTTGTCCTTTCTTCTTCTTCTTCTTTCACCTTTCTTCTTCTTTCTCCTTCTTCCTATTTTTATTCTGTCTTCATCTTTCTTCATCTACGTTCTTCTTTTTGTTCTTTCTTCTTCTTTTTCTACTTCTTTCTTTTCTTTCTTCTACTTTCATCTTCTTTCTTCATCTACTTCTTCTTCTTCGTTATTATTCTTCTTCTTTATCTTCTTTCTTCTGATTCTTTCTTCTACTACTTTTTTCTTCTTATTCGTCTTCTTTATACTACTTTTTTTCTTCTTTTTCATTCTTCTTCTTATTTTTCTTCTTCTTCTTCTTCTTCTTCTTCTTCTTTACTTTCTACTTCTTTTTTCTTTTTCTTCTTTCTACCTCTTCTTTGTTCTTTTTCTTCTTTGTTCTTTTTCTTTTTTTTCTTTTTTCTTCTTCATTCATTCTTCTTCTTTCTTCTTCTTTTCCCTTCTTCTTCTTTATTATTCTTCTTCTTCAAATCCTTTCATCTTCTTTCCTTTCTTTTTCTTCTTCTTCTTCATCCTTCTTCCTCTTCTTCTACTACAACATCTGTCTTCTTCATCTTCGTCTTCTCTCTTCATCTTCATTCTTAATCTTCTATTTTCTTCTTCTTCTTCAACTACTGCTACCTCTTCTTCTTTTTCTTCTTAATCTTCTACTTGTTCTTCTTTTCTTCTTCTTCTTCTTCTTCTTTTTCTTCTTTTTCCACTTCTACTGCTTCTTCTTCTTCTTCTTCTCCTTCTTTTTCTTCTTCTTCTTCTTCCTCTTCTTCTTCTACTCCTTTTCTTCTTCTTCTTCTTCTACTTCTACTTCTTCTATTTCTTTTTCTTCACCATCTTTCCTCTTTCTTCTTCTTCTTTCTTCTTCCTTCTTCTTCCTTTTTGTTCTTTCTTCTTTTGCTTTTTGTTCTCCTTCTTTCTTCTTTTGCTTTTAGTTCTTCTTCTTCTTCATTTATTACTTCTTTTTCTTTATTTATCTTCTTTTTCTTCTTCTTATTTTTATTTTTTCTTCTTTCTTCTTCTTCTTGGTTCTTTTTCTTCACTCTTCTTCTTCATCTTCTTCTCCTTCTTCTTCTTCTTCTTTCTTCTTTTTCTTTCTTCTTCTTCTTCTCTTTCTTCTACTTCTTATTCTTCTTCTTCTTCATCTTCTTCTTCTTCCTCTTCTTCTTCTTCTTTTTCTTCATATTATTCTTCTACTTTTTCTGCTTCTTCTCCTTCTTCTTTTTCTTCTGCAACTTCTTCTTCCTCTCTTTGTTCATCTTCTTTTTCTTCTTCTTCTTCTTCATCATCATATTCTTCCTCTACTTCTTCTTCTTCGTCTTCTTCTTCTTCCTCCTCTTCTTCTTCTTCTTCTTCGAGTTCTTCTCCTTCATATTATTTATCTTCTTTTTCTACTTCTTATTCTTTTCTTCATATTCTTCTTCTTCTTCTTCTTCTTCTTAATCTTCTTCTTCATCTTCTTTATCTTCATTCTTCTTCTTCTACTTTCTTCTTCTTCTTCTCCTTCTTGTACTTCTTCTTCTTCTTCTTCTTCGCGTTCTTCTTCTTTTTCTTCTTCTTCTTCTTTCTTCTTCTTTCTTCTTTCCTATTCTTTGTTCTTCTACTTCTTGTTCTACTTTCTTCTTCTTTTTCTTTTTCTTCTTCTACTTCTTTTTATTTGCTATTCTTCTCCTTCTTCTTTCATCTTCTTCTTCTTTCTTCAACTTATTTCTTCTGCTTCTTGTCTCTTCTTCTTCTTCATCGTCTTCTTCTTTTTTCGTCTTCTTCTTCTTCTTCTTCTTCTTTCTTTCTTTCTTTCTTTCTTCTTCTTCTTTTTCATCTTCTTCTTCGTCTTCTTTCTTCTTCTTCTTCTTTTTCTTTTCTTTTTTCTTCTTCTTTTTCTTCCCCATCTTGCTTCTACTACTTTTTTCTTCTTATTGTTTCATCTTCTTTATCTTTTACTTCTTCTTCTATCTCTTCTTTCTTCTTCTTCTTTCTACTTCCTTTTTCTTCTTTTTCTTCTACTTTCTTCTTCTTCTTTCTTCTTCTTCTTCATTCTTCATCTTTGTCTTCTTCTTCCTTTCCTTCTGCATCCTCTTTTCCTTCTTCTTCTTCTTTCTTCTTCTTCTTCTTCATTTTTCTTCTTCTTCTTCTTTCTTCTTCTCCTTCTTCTTCTTCTTCTTCTTCTTCTTCTTTTTTTTTTCTTCTTCATCTTCTTCTTTCTTTCTCATTTTCCTCTTCTTCCTTCTTTTTCTTCTTCTTTCATCTTCTTCTTCTTTATTCTTCATTTTTTTCTTCTTTCTTTTTCTTCATTTTCCTCTTTCTTTCTCTTTTTCCTCTTCTTCCTTCTTTTTCTTCTTCTTTTATCTTCTTTCTTTTTCTTTTGTTTCCTTTTCTACTTTTTTCTTCTTCATCTTCTTCTTCTTAATTATTCTTCTTCTACTTTCTTCATCTTCACTTTTTTTCTTCTAGTTTCTTCTTCCTCTTCTTCTTCTTCTTTTTCTTCTTCTTTTTCTTCTTCTTCTTCTTCTTCTTCTTCTTCTTTTTCTTCTTCTTCTTTTATTTCTTTTTCTTCTTTTCCTTCTTCTTCTCCTTCTTCTTCTTTCTTCTTCTTCTTGCTTCTACTTCTTCATTCTTCCTCTTTCATCTCCTTTTTCTCTTTCTTATTCCTATTTTTCTTCTTCTTCTTTCCTGTTTTTCTTTCTTCTTCTTCATTCTTCTTCTTCTTCTTCTTTCTTCTTCTACTTCATTCTTCTTCTTCTTCGTCTTCTTCTTCTTCTTCTTTTTCTTCTTCTACTACTTCTTTTTTCTTCTTTATTTTTTCTCTTCTTCTTCTTCTTCTTCTCTTTCTTCTTGTTTGTTCTTCTTCTTCTTCTTTTTCTTCTACTTCTTTCTTGTTCCACTTTCTACTTCTCCTTCTTCTTTGTCATTTGTCTTCTTTTAAATTTCTTCTTCTTCTTCTTTATTTTCTTTATTATTCTTCTTCATCTTTCTTCTTCAACTTCCACTTCTTCTCCTTATTTTTCATTCTTCTTCTTCTTGCACATCTTCTTCTTCTTCTTCTTCTTCTTCTTCTTTTCTCCTCTTCGTCTTCCTCTTTTATTTCTCTTCTTTTTCTTCTTCTTCTTCCTCTTCATCTTCATTCTTCTTCTTCTACTTTCTTCTTCTTCTTCACCTTCTAGTTCTTCTTCTTCTTCAACTTCTTCTTTTTCTTCTTCTTCTTCTTTTTGTTTTTCTTCTTCTTTTTCTTCTTCTTCTTTTCCTTCTTCTTCTTCTTCTTCTTCTTCTTGGTATCCTTCTTCTTCTGCTTCTTGATATCCTTCTTGTTCTTCTTCTTCTTCTACTTATTCTTTATCTGCTTCTTCTTCTTCTTCTTCTTCTTCTTTTTCTTATTCTAACTCTTTTTCTTCTTCTTCTTCTCCTTCTTCTTCTTCTTCTTTCTTGTACTTGTCCTTCACCTTCTTCTTTCTTCTTTTTCTTCTTCTTTCTTCTTTTTTCTTCTTCTTATTTCTTCTTTTTCTTCTCCTTCTTCTTCATCCTCTTCTTCTTCTTCTTCTTCCTCTTCTTCTTCTTCTTCTTCTTTTTCTTCTTCTTTCTTCTTCTTCTTTTTCTTTCTTCTTCTTGTTCTTTCAACTTCTTCTCGATTGTACTTCATTCTTCTTTTTTTTTCAACTGCTTTTTCTTTTTCTTCTTCTTCTTCTTCTTCTTCTTCTTCTTTCTTCTTCTTCTTCTTCTTCTACTTTCCACTTCTACTTTCTTCTTCTTCTTTCTTCTTCTTCAATCTTCCCTTTCTTCTTCATCATCTTCTTCTTCTCCCTCTTCTATTTCTTTTTCTTCTTTTTCTTTCTTCTTCTTCATCTTCTAATTCTTTCTTCTTTTTTCTTCTTTTTTCTTCTGTTGGTTCTTTCTTCTTCTCTATTTAAATCTGTCTCCTTTTTCTTTCTTCTTCTTTTTTTTTCTTCTTTCTTCTTCTTCTTCTTCCTCTTCTTCTTCTTCTTTCTTCAACTTCATTCTTCTTCTTCTACTTTTTCTTTCTTCACATTCTTTTTCCTTTTCTTTTTCTTCTTCTTCTTCTCTCTTCTTTTTTTTCTCTTTCTTCTTTATACTTCTTCTTTTTTCTTCTTCTTTCTTCTTATTCTTCTATGTTCTTCTTCTTCTTTGTCTTCTTCTTCTACTTCTTCTCTTTTTTCTTCTTCTTCTTCCTCTACTACTTCTTTGTTCTTTTTCTTCTTTCTACTTCTTTCTTCTTATTCTTTCGTATTTTTCTTTCTTCTTTTTCTTCGTTCATTTTCTTCTGCTTTCTTCGTCTTCTTCTATCTTCTTCTTTGTTGTTTTTCTTCTAATTCTTTCTTCTTCTTCTTTTTTCTTCTACATTATTCTTCTTCTTCTAATTCTTTCTTCTTTCTTCTTCTTCTTCTTCTTCTTCTACAAAAACTTTATTCCTTTTCTTCCTCTTCTTTCTTCATCTTCTTTCTTCTTCTTCTTTCGTCGTCTTCATTCTTCTTCTTCTTCTTCTTCTTCTCCTTCATCTTCTTCTTCTTCTTCCTCATCATCATCTTCTTCTTCTTCTTCTTCTTCTTCTTCTTCTTCTTCTACTTCTTTTTCTTCTTATTTTTCTTCTTCTTCTTCTGCTTCTTGTTCTTCATATTTTTCTTCTTCTTCTTCTTCTTCTTCTTCTTTTTCTTCTTAAACTTCTTCTTCTTCTTCTTCTTCTTTGTCTTTTCTTCTTTTTCTTCTTCTACTTGTTCTTCTTCTTTTTCTTCTTCTTCTTCTTCCGCGTCTTGCTCCAATTTTTCTTCATCTTGTACTTCTTTTCTTCTCCTTAATCTTTCTTTTGTCTTCTTCTTCTTTCATCTTTCTTCTTTTTTTCTTCTTTCTTCTTCTTTCTTCTTTTGCTTCTTTTTCTTGTTTCTTATTCTTCTTCTTCTTCTTTTTCTACTTCTTCTATTTCTTCTTCTTCATTCTTTTTCTTCTTCATCTTTCTTCTTCTTTCTTCTTCATCTTCTTCATCATCTACTTTCTATTTCTTTGTCTACTTATTCTTCTTCTTTCTTCTTCTTCTCCTTCATCTTCTTCTTCTTCTTCTTTCTCCTTCTTCTACTTCCTCTCTTTCTTTCTTATTCTCCTTCTTCTTCTTTCTTTCTTCTTCTTCTTGTTCTTCGTTTTCTTTCTTCTTCTTTATATTCTTCTTCTTCATCTTCTTCTTGTTCATCTTCTTCTTTTACTTCTTCTCCTTCTTCTTCTTCTTCTTTTTCATGTTCTTCAACTACTTCTTCCTCTTCTTCATCATGATCATCTTCTTCTTTTTCTTCTTCTTCCCCTTCGTCTTCTTATTCCTCTCCTGCTTCTTCTTCTTCTTCTTCTTCTTCTTCTTCTTCCTTCTTCTTTCTTGTTTGTTCTTTCTTCAACTTATTTCTTCTTTCTTCTTTCCATTTCTTTCTCCTTCTACTTCTTGTTCTTCTTTATTCTTCTTCTTCTTCTTCTTCTTCTTCCTCTTTTTCTTCTTCTTCTACTTCTTCTTCTTCATCATCCTTCTTCTTCTTATTGTTCTTATTCTTTCTTCTTCTTCTTTTTCATCTTCTTTTTTCTTCTTCCTCTGGTTCTTCTTCTATCTTCTTCTTCTTCTTCTTCTTCTTCTTTATCATCATCATAAACTTCTTCTTCTACTTCATCATCTCCATCATATTTTTTTTCTTCATCTTTTTCTTCTTATTCTTCTTCTATTTCTTCTTTTTCTTTGTCATCTCCTTCTTTTTCTTCTTCTATTCCTTCTTCTTCTTCTTTCTTTTTCTTCTTTCTTCTTTTTATTCTTTTAATTCTTTCTCCTTCTTTATTCTTCTTCTAATTATTCTTCTTCTTTATTCTTCTTCCTCTTCTATTTCTTTATTCTTCTTCTTCTTTCTTCTTCTTACTTCTTCTTTCTCTTTCTTCATCTTGGTTCTTCTTCTTTTACTTTCTTATTTTTCTTCTTTTTCTTCCTCTTCTTCTTCTTCTTTTCATTCTTCTTCTTCTTCTTCTTCTTCTTCTTCTTCTTCTTTTATTCTTTCTTCTTTTTCATCTCTCTTCTTCTTTCCTCTTCTTCTTCTTTTAGTTCTTTCTCTTTCTTCTTCTTCTTCTTCTTCTTCTTCTTTGCTCTTTCTTCTTCTTCTTTCTTCTTTCCTCTTCTTTCTTCTTCTACTTCTTCTTCTTCTTTCTTCTTCTTTCTTCTTCTTCTTCTTTCTTCTTCTTTCTTCTTCTTCTTCTTCTTCTAATTCTTTCATCTCCTTTCTTCTTTCTTCTTCCGCATCTTCGTTCTTCTTGCACGTTCTTCTTTCTCATCATCATCATCTTCTTCTTCTTCCTTTTCTATTTTACTCTTCTTCCTTCTCCTTCTTTCTTCTTCTTTCATCTTCTTCTTATTCTTATTCAATCTTCTTCTTTCTTCATCTTCTTTCTTCTTCTTGTCCTTTCTTCTTCTTCTTTCTCCTTTCTTCTTCTTTCTCCTTCTTCCTATTTTTATTCTGTCTTCATCTTTCTTCATCTACGTTCTTCTTTTTGTTCTTTCTTCTTCTTTTTCTACTTCTTTCTTTTCTTTCTTCTACTTTCATCTTCTTTCTTCATCTACTACTTCTTCTTCGTTATTATTCTTCTTCTTTATCTTCTTTCTTCTGATTCTTTCTTTTACTACTTTTTTTTTCTTTTTCGTCTTCTTTATACTACTTTTTTTCTTCTTTTTCATTCTTCTTCTTATTTCTCTTCTTCTTCTTCTTCTTTACTTTCTACTTCTTTTTTCTTTTTCTTCTTTCTACCTCTTCTTTGTTCTTTTTCTTTTTTCTTCTTTTCCTTTTTTTTCTTTTTTCTTCTTCATTCATTCTTCTTCTTTCTTCTTCTTTTCCCTTCTTCTTCTTTATTATTCTTCTTCTTCAAATCCTTTCATCTTCTTTCCTTTCTTTTTCTTCATCTTCTTCATCCTTCTTCCTCTTCTTCTACTACAACATCTGTCTTCTTCATCTTCGTCTTCTCTCTTCATCTTCATTCTTAATCTTCTATTTTCTTCTTCTTCTTCAACTACTGCTACCTCTTCTTCTTTTTCTTCTTCATCTTCTACTTGTTCTTCTTTTCTTCTTCTTCTTCTTCTTTTTCTTCTTTTTCCACTTCTACTGCTTCTTCTTCTTCTTCTTCTACTTCTTTTTCTTCTTCTTCTTCTTCCTCTTCTTCTTCTACTCCTTTTCTTCTTCTTCTTCTTCTACTTCTACTTCTTCTATTTCTTTTTCTTCACCATCTTTCCTCTTTCTTCTTCTTCTTTCTTCTTCCTTCTTCTTCCTTTTTGTTCTTTCTTCATTTGCTTTTTGTTCTCCTTCTTTCTTCTTTTGCTTTTAGTTCTTCTCCTTCTTCATTTATTACTTCTTTTTCTTTATTTATCTTCTTTTTCTTCTTCTTCTTTTTATTTTTTCTTCTTTCTTCTTCTTCTTGGTTCTTTTTCTTCACTCTTCTTCTTCATCTTCTTCTCCTTCTTCTTCTTCTTCTTTCTTCTTTTTCTTTCTTCTTCTTCTTCTCCTTCTTCTACTTCTTATTCTTCTTCTTCTTCATCTTATTCTTCTTCCTCTTCTTCTTCTTCTTTTTCTTCATATTATTCTTCTACTTTTTCTGCTTCTTCTCCTTCTTCTTTTTCTTCTGCTCCTTCTTCTTCCTATCTTTGTTCATCTTCTTTTTCTTCTTCTTCTTCTTCATCATCTTATTCTTCCTCTACTTCTTCTTCTTCGTCTTCTTCTTCTTCCTCTTCTTCTTCTTCTTCTTCTTATTCGAGTTCTTCTCCTTCATATTATTCTTCTTCTTTTTCTGCTTCTTCTTATTCTTTTCTTCATATTCTTCTTCTTCTTCTTCTTCTTCTTCTTATTCTTCTTCTTCTTCTTCTTTATCTTCATTCTTCTTCTTCTACTTTCTTCTTCTTCTACTCCTTCTTGTACTTCTTCTTCTTCTTCTTCTTCACGTTCTTCTTCTTTTTCTTCTTCTTCTTCTTTCTTCTTCTTTCTTCTTTCCTATTCTTTGTTCTTCTACTTCTTGTTCTACTTTCTTCTTCTTTTTCTTTTTCTTCTTCTACTTCTTTTTCTTTGCTATTCTTCTCCTTCTTCTTTCATCTTCTTCTTCTTTCTTCAACTTATTTCTTCTCCTTCTTGTCTCTTCTTCTTCTTCTTTGCCTTCTTCTTTTTTCGTCTTCTTCTTCTTCTTCTTCTTCTTCTTTCTTTCATTCTTTCTTTCTTTCTTCTTCTTCTTTTTCATTTTCTTCTTCTTTTTTCTTCTTCTTCTTCTTTTTCTTTTCTTTTTTCTTCTTCTTTTTCTTCCCCATCTTGCTTCTACTTCTTTTTTCTTCTTCTTGTTTCATCTTCTTTATCTTTTACTTCTTCTTCTATCTCTTCTTTCTTCTTCTTCTTTCGACTTCCTTTCTCTTCTTTTTCTTCTACTTTCTTCTTCTTCTTTCTTCTTCTTCTTCATTCTTCATCTTCGTCTTCTTCTTCCTTTCCTTCTGCATCCTCTTTTTCTTCTTCTTCTTCTTTCTTCTTCTTCTTCATTTTTCTTCTTCTTCTTCTTTCTTCTTCTCCTTTTTCTTCTTCTTCTTCTTCTTCTTCTTCTTTATTTTTCTTCTTCATCTTCTTCTTTCTTTCCCATTTTCCTCTTCTTCCTTCTTTTTCTTCTTCTTTCATCTTCTTCTTCTTTATTCTTCATTTTCTTCTTCTTTCTTTTTCATCTTTTTCCTCTTTCTTTCTCTTTTTCCTCTTCTTCCTTCTTTTTCTTCTTCTTTTATCTTCTTCTTTTTTATTCTTCATTTTCCTCTTCTTTCTTTTTCTTCTGTTTCCTTTTCTACTTTTTTCTTCTTCTTAATTATTCTTCTTCTACTTTCTTCATCTTCACTTTTTTTCTTCTAGTTTCTTCTTTCTCTTCTTTCTCCTCTTCTTCTTCTTTTTCTTCTTCGTCTTCTTCTTCTTCTTCTTCTTCTTCTTCTTCTTCTTCTTTTTCTTCTTCTTTTATTTCTTTTTCTTCTTTTCCTTCTTCTTCTCCTTCTTCTTCTTTCTTCTCTTCACTCCTTTCTTCTTCTTCTTGCTTCTACTTCTTCATTCTTCCTCTTTCATCTCCTTTTTCTCTTTCTTATTCCTATTTTTCTTCTTCTTCTTTCTTGTTTTTCTTTCTTCTTCTTCATTCTTCTTCTTCTTCTTCTTTCTTCTTCTACTTCGTTCTTCTTCTTCTTCGTCTTCTTCTTCTTCTTCTTTTTCTTCTTTTACTACTTCTTATTGCTTTTCACATTCTTCTTCTTCTTTCTTCTTCATTTTTTCTCTTCTTCTTCTTCTTCTTCTTCTCTTTCTTCTTGTTTGTTCTTCTTCTTCTTCTGTTTCTTCTACTTCTTTCTTGTTCCACTTTCTACTTCCCCTTCTTCTTTGTCATTTGTCTTCTTTTACATTTCTTCTTCTTCTTCTTTATTTTCTTTATTATTCTTCTTCATCTTTCTTCTTCTTCTTCCACTTCTTCTCCTTATTTTTCATTCTTCTTCTTCTTGCACTTCTTCTTCTTCTTCTTCTTTTCTCCTCTTCGTCTTCCTCTTTTATTCCTCTTCTTTTTCTTCTTCTTCTTCCTCTTCATCTTCATTCTTCTTCTTCTACTTTCTTCTTCTTCTTCACCTTCTAGTTCTTCTTCTTCTTCAACTTCTTCTTTTTCTTCTTCTTCTTCTTCTTCTTCTTTTTCTTCTTCTTTTTCTTCTTCTTCTTTTCCTTCTTCTTCTTCTTCTTCTTCTTCTTCTTGGTATCCTTCTTCTACTGCTTCTTGATATCCTTCTTGTTGTTCTTCTTCTTCTACTTATTCTTTATCTGCTTCTTCATCTTCTTCTTCTTCTTCTTTTTCTTCTTCTAACTCTTTTTCTTCTTCTCTTTCTTCTTCTTCTTCTTTCTTGTACTTGTTCTTCACCTTCTTCTTTCTTCTTTTTCTTCTTCTTTCTTCTTTTTTCTTCTTCTTATTTCTTCTTTTTCTTCTCCTTCTTCTTCATCCTCTTCTTCTTCTTCTTCTTCCTCTTCTTCTTCTTCTTCTTCTTCTTCTTCTTCTTCTTCTTTCTTCTTCTTCTTTTTCTTTCTTCTTCTTGTTCTTTCAACTTCTTCTCGATTGTACTTCATTCTTCTTTTTTTTTCATCTACTTTTTCTTTTTCTTCTTCTTCTTCTTCTTCTTCTTCTTTCTTCTTCTTCTTCTTCTTCTTCTACTTTCCACTTCTACTTTCTTCTTCTTCTTTCTTCTTCTTCAATCTTCCCCTTCTTCTTCATCATCTTCTTCTTCTCCCTCTTCTATTTCTTTTTCTTCTTTTTCTTTCTTCTTCTTCATCTTCTTTCTTCTTCATCTTCTAATTCTTTCTTCTTTTTTCTTCTTTTTTCTTCTGTTGGTTCTTTCTTCTTCTTTATTTAAATCTGTCTCCTTTTTCTTTCTTCTTCTTGTTTTTTTCTTCTTTCTTCTTCTTCTTCTTCCTCTTCTTCTTCTTCTTTCTTCAACTTCATTCTTCTTCTTCTACTTTTTCTTTCTTCACATTCTTTTTCCTTTTCTTTTTCTTCTTCTTCTTCTCTCTTCTTTTTTTTCTCTTTCTTCTTTATACTTCTTCTTTTTTCTTCTTCTTTCTTCTTATTCTTCTATGTTCTTCTTCTTCTTTGTCTTCTTCTTCTACTTCTTCTCTTTTTTCTTCTTCTTCTTCCTCTACTACTTCTTTGTTCTTTTTCTTCTTTCTACTTCTTTCTTCTTATTCTTTCGCATTTTTCTTTCTTCTTTTTCTTCGTTCATTTTCTTCTGCTTTCTTCGTCTTCTTCTATCTTCTTCTTTGTTGTTTTTCTTCTAATTCTTTCTTCTTCTTTTTTCTTCTACATTATTCTTCTTCTTCTAATTCTTTCTTCTTTCTTCTTCTTCTTCTTCTTCTTCTACAAAAACTTTATTCCTTTTCTTCCTCTTCTTTCTTCATCTTCTTTCTTCTTCTTCTTTCGTCGTCTTCATTCTTCTTCTTCTTCTTCTTCTTCTCCTTCATCTTCTTCTTCTTCTTCCTCATCATCATCTTCTTCTTCTTCTTCTTCTTCTTCTTCTTCTACTTCTTTTTCTTCTTATTTTTCTTCTTCTTCTTCTGCTTCTTGTTCTTCATATTTTTCTTCTTCTTCTTCTTCTTCTTCTTCTTTTTCTTCTTAAACTTCTTCTTCTTCTTCTTCTTCTTTGTCTTTTCTTCTTTTTCTTCTTCTACTTGTTCTTCTTCTTTTTCTTCTTCTTCTTCTTCTGCGTCTTGCTCCAATTTTTCTTCATCTTGTACTTCTTTTCTTCTCCTTAATCTTTCTTCTTTCTTCTTCTTCTTTCATCTTTCTTCTTTTTTTCTTCTTTCTTCTTCTTTCTTCTTTTGCTTCTTTTTCTTGTTTCTTATTCTTCTTCTTCTTCTTCTTCTACTTCTTCTATTTCTTCTTCTTCATTCTTTTTCTTCTTCATCTTTCTTCTTCTTTCTTCTTCATCTTCTTCATCATCTACTTTCTATTTCTTTGTCTACTTATTCTTCTTCTTTCTTCTTCTTCTCCTTCATCTTCTTCTTCTTCTTCTTTCTCCTTCTTCTACTTCCTCTCTTTCTTTCTTATTCTCCTTCTTCTTCTTTCTTTCTTCTTCTTCTTGTTCTTCGTTTTCTTTCTTCTTCTTCCTTCTTTTTCTACTTTTTCCTCTTCTTTTTCTTTTCTTCTTTCATCATCTTCTTCTTCTTCTTTATATTCTTCTTCTTCATCTTCATACTCTTCTTCATCTTCTTCTTTTACTTCTTCTCCTTCTTCTTCTTCTTCTTTTTCATGTTCTTCAACTACTTCTTCCTCTTCTTCATCATGATCATCTTCTTCTTTTTCTTCTTCTTCCCCTTCGTCTTCTTATTCCTCTCCTGCTTCTTCTTCTTCTTCTTCTTCTTCTTCCTTCTTCTTTCTTGTTTGTTCTTTCTTCAACTTATTTCTTCTTTCTTCTTTCCATTTCTTTCTCCTTCTACTTCTTGTTCTTCTTTATTCTTCTTCTTCTTCTTCTTCTTCTTCCTCTTTTTCTTCTTCTTCTACTTCTTCTTCTTCATCATCCTTCTTCTTCTTATTGTTCTTATTCTTTCTTCTTCTTCTTTTTCATCTTCTTTTTTCTTCTTCCTCTGGTTCTTCTTCTATCTTCTTCTTCTTCTTCTTCTTCTTCTTTATCATCATCATAAACTTCTTCTTCTACTTCATCATCTCCATCATATTTTTTTTCTTCATCTTTTTCTTCTTATTCTTCTTCTATTTCTTCTTTTTCTTTGTCATCTCCTTCTTTTTCTTCTTCTATTCCTTCTTCTTCTTCTTTCTTTTTCTTCTTTCTTCTTTTTATTCTTTTAATTCTTTCTCCTTCTTTATTCTTCTTCTAATTATTCTTCTTCTTTATTCTTCTTCCTCTTCTATTTCTTTATTCTTCTTCTTCTTTCTTCTTCTTACTTCTTCTTTCTCTTTCTTCATCTTGGTTCTTCTTCTTTTACTTTCTTATTTTTCTTCTTTTTCTTCCTCTTCTTCTTCTTCTTTTCATTCTTCTTCTTCTTCTTCTTCTTCTTCTTCTTCTTCTTCTTTTATTCTTTCTTCTTTTTCATCTCTCTTCTACTTTCCTCTTCTTCTTCTTTTAGTTCTTTCTCTTTCTTCTTCTTTGCTCTTTCTTCTTCTTCTTTGCTCTTTCTTCTTCTTCTTTCTTCTTTCTTCTTTCCTCTTCTTTCTTCTTCTACTTCTTCTTCTTCTTTCTTCTTCTTTCTTCTTCTTCTTCTTTCTTCTTCTTTCTTCTTCTTCTTCTTCTTCTAATTCTTTCATCTCCTTTCTTCTTTCTTCTTCCTCATCTTCGTTCTTCTTGCACGTTCTTCTTTCTCATCATCATCATCTTCTTCTTCTTCCTTTTCTTGTTTACTCTTCTTCCTTCTCCTTCTTTCTTCTTCTTTCATCTTCTTCTTATTCTTATTCAATCTTCTTCTTTCTTCATCTTCTTTCTTCTTCTTGTCCTTTCTTCTTCTTCTTTCTCCTTTCTTCTTCTTTCTCCTTCTTCCTATTTTTATTCTGTCTTCATCTTTCTTCATCTACGTTCTTCTTTTTGTTCTTTCTTCTTCTTTTTCTACTTCTTTCTTTTCTTTCTTCTACTTTCATCTTCTTTCTTCATCTACTACTTCTTCTTCGTTATTATTCTTCTTCGTTATCTTCTTTCTTCTGATTCTTTCTTTTACTACTTTTTTTTTCTTTTTCGTCTTCTTTATACTACTTTTTTTCTTCTTTTTCATTCTTCTTCTTATTTCTCTTCTTCTTCTTCTTCTTTACTTTCTACTTCTTTTTTCTTTTTCTTCTTTCTACCTCTTCTTTGTTCTTTTTCTTCTTTCTTCTTTTTCTTTTTTTTCTTTTTTCTTCTTCATTCATTCTTCTTCTTTCTTCTTCTTTTCCCTTCTTCTTCTTTATTATTCTTCTTCTTCAAATCCTTTCATCTTCTTTCCTTTCTTTTTCTTCTTCTTCTTCATCCTTCTTCCTCTTCTTCTACTACAACATCTGTCTTCTTCATCTTCGCCTTCTCTCTTCATCTTCATTCTTAATCTTCTATTTTCTTCTTCTTCTTCAACTACTGCTACCTCTTCTTCTTTTTCTTCTTCATCTTCTACTTGTTCTTCTTTTCTTCTTCTTCTTCTTCTTTTTCTTCTTTTTCCACTTCTACTGCTTCTTCTTCTTCTTCTTCTCCTTCTTTTTCTTCTTCTTCTTCTTCCTCTTCTTCTTCTACTCCTTTTCTTCTTCTTCTTCTTCTACTTCTACTTCTTCTATTTCTTTTTCTTCACCATCTTTCCTCTTTCTTCTTCTTCTTTCTTCTTCCTTCTTCTTCCTTTTTATTCTTTCTTCATTTGCTTTTTGTTCTCCTTCTTTCTTCTTTTGCTTTTAGTTCTTCTTCTTCTTCATTTATTACTTCTTTTTCTTTATTTATCTTCTTTTTCTTCTTCTTCTTTTTATTTTTTCTTCTTTCTTCTTCTTCTTGGTTCTTTTTCTTCACTCTTCTTCTTCATCTTCTTCTCCTTCTTCTTCTTCTTCTTTCTTCTTTTTCTTTCTTCTTCTTCTTCTCCTTCTTCTACTTCTTATTCTTCTTCTTCTTCATCTTATTCTTCTTCCTCTTCTTCTTCTTCTTTTTCTTCATATTATTCTTCTACTTTTTCTGCTTCTTCTCCTTCTTCTTTTTCTTCTGCTCCTTCTTCTTCCTATCTTTGTTCATCTTCTTTTTCTTCTTCTTCTTCTTCATCATCTTATTCTTCCTCTACTTCTTCTTCTTCGTCTTCTTCTTCTTCCTCTTCTTCTTCTTCTTCTTCTTATTCGAGTTCTTCTCCTTCATATTATTCTTCTTCTTTTTCTGCTTCTTCTTATTCTTTTCTTCATATTCTTCTTCTTCTTCTTCTTCTTCTTCTTATTCTTCTTCTTCTTCTTCTTTATCTTCATTCTTCTTCTTCTACTTTCTTCTTCTTCTACTCCTTCTTGTACTTCTTCTTCTTCTTCTTCTTCACGTTCTTCTTCTTTTTCTTCTTCTTCTTCTTTCTTCTTTCCTATTCTTTGTTCTTCTACTTCTTGTTCTACTTTCTTCTTCTTTTTCTTTTTCTTCTTCTACTTCTTTTTCTTTGCTATTCTTCTCCTTCTTCTTTCATCTTCTTCTTCTTTCTTCAACTTATTTCTTCTCCTTCTTGTCTCTTCTTCTTCTTCTTTGCCTTCTTCTTTTTTCGTCTTCTTCTTCTTCTTCTTCTTCTTTCTTTCATTCTTTCTTTCTTTCTTCTTCTTCTTTTTCATTTTCTTCTTCTTTTTTCTTCTTCTTTTTCTTCCCCATCTTGCTTCTACTTCTTTTTTCTTCTTCTTGTTTCATCTTCTTTATCTTTTACTTCTTCTTCTATCTCTTCTTTCTTCTTCTTCTTTCTACTTCCTTTCTCTTCTTTTTCTTCTACTTTCTTCTTCTTCTTTCTTCTTCTTCTTCATTCTTCATCTTCGTCTTCTTCTTCCTTTCCTTCTGCATCCTCTTTTTCTTCTTCTTCTTCTTTCTTCTTCTTCTTCATTTTTCTTCTTCTTCTTCTTTCTTCTTCTCCTTTTTCTTCTTCTTCTTCTTCTTCTTCTTCTTCTTTATTTTTCTTCTTCATCTTCTTCTTTCTTTCTCATTTTCCTCTTCTTCCTTCTTTTTCTTCTTCTTTCATCTTCTTCTTCTTTATTCTTCATTTTCTTCTTCTTTCTTTTTCATCTTTTTCCTCTTTCTTTCTCTTTTTCCTCTTCTTCCTTCTTTTTCGTCTTCATTTTCCTTCTTTTTCTTTCTCATTTTTCTTTCATCTTATTCTTCTTTCTTTTTCTTCTTCTTTCTTCTTCTTTTTCTTTCTTCTTCTTTATTATTCTTCTTCTAATTATTTCTTCCTCTTTCTTCATCTTATTACTTCTTCTCCTTATTTCTTCTTCTTGTTCTTTCTTCTTCTTTATTCTTCTTCTAATTGTTTCTTCTTCTACTACAACTTCTTTCTTCCACTTCCTCTTCTTTCTTCATCTTCTTTATTCTTCTTCATATTCCTCTTCTTCTTCTTTATTCTTCTTCTTTTTCTACTTCATCTAACTTCTTTTTTTTTTTTTTCTTCTTTCTTCTTCTTCTTCCTCCTCTTCTTCTTTTTCTTCTTCTTCTATCTTCTCCTTCTCCTTCTTCTTCTTTCTTCTTCTTTCTTCATCTTCTTTCATCTACTAATGCTTTCGTCTTCTTCTTCTTTCTCTTTCTTCTTCTTCTTTTTCTTTCATTCTACTTCTTCTTCTTCTTCTTCTTTTTCTTCTTCTTCTTCTTCTTCTTCTTCTTCTTCTTCTTTCTTCTTTTTGTTCTTTTAACTTCATCTCGATTGTACATCTTCACCCTTCTTCTTTTTCTTTCATCTTCTTTTACTTTCTTCTTCTTCTTCTTCTTCTTCTTCTTCTTCTTCTTCTTCTTCTTTCTTCTTCTTCTGCATTTAACTTTTTCTTTCTTCTATTTCTTTCTTTTTCTTCTACTTCTTCGTTGTTCTTCTTCTGCTTTCTGTTTCTTTCATCTCCTTCTTCTTTCTTCATTTTCTTTCTTCTTCTTCTTTGTTCTTCTTCTTTTTTCTTCTTCATCTTTCTTCTTCTTTCTTCTTCTTTTTCTAATTCTTTCTTCTTCTTTCTTCTTCTTTCTTCTTCTTATTCTTTTTTCTTCTACTTCTTTGTTTTTCTTTCTTTTTCTAAATATTTCTTCTTTTTTCTTCTTTTTTTCTTCTTCTTGTTTTTTCCTCTTCTTCTTTCTTCTTCTTTTTCTTATTATTCTTTCTTCTTTTTACTTTTGGTTTTTCTTTTTGGTTCTTCTTCTTCTACTACAACTACTTCTTTCTTCTTCTTCTTTTTTCATCTTTCTTCTTGTTCTTCCTCTTTCTTCATCTTCATTCTTCTTCTACTATTTTATTTCCACTTCAATTTTTTCTTTTTTTTTTCTTCTTCTTCTTCTTCTTCTTCTACTTCTTCTTCTTCTTCTTCTTCTTCTTCTTCTCTACTTCTTCTATTTCTTCTTCTGCTTCTTCTTCTTCTTCTTCTTCTACTTTTTCCTCTTCTTCTTCTTCCTCTTCTTCTTCTTCTTCTTCTTCTTCTTCTTGTTTTCTCTGATTCTTCTTCTTCTTCATTTTTCTTTCCTCTTCTTTCTTCTTCAAATTCGTTTCTTCTTTCTTCTCTTCTTTTCCTTCTTTTCTTCTTCTTCTTCTTTTCTTTTTTCTTCTTCTTCTTCTACTTCTTCTTCTTCTTTATTTTTCTTCTGTTTCCTTACTTCTTCTTGTTCTTTTTGTTCATCCTCTATCTTCTTCTTCTTCTTCTTCTATCTTCTCCTTTTCATTCTTCTTTTTTCTTCTTCTTCTTTCTTCATCTTCTTTCTTCTTCTTCTTCTTCTTCTTTCATCTTTTCTTCTCCTTCTTTCTTCTTCTTTTGCTCCTTTCTACTTCTTCTTCTACTTCTTCTTCTTCTTCTTCTTCTTCCTCGTTTTCTTTTTCTTCTTCTTGTTATTTCAACTTCTTCTCGATTGTACTTCTTCTTCCTTTTTCTTTTTCTTTCACCTTCCCTTTCTTTTTCTTCCATCTTCCCTTTCTTTTTCTTCTTCTTCTTCTTCTTCTTCCTTCTTTTTCTTCTACTTTCTACTTCTTTCATCATCTTTCTTCTTCCTCCCTTTTCTTCTTCTTCTTTCTTTTTCTTTCTTCAACTTTTTCTTAATATTTCTTCTTCTTTCTTCTTTTTCTTTCGTCGTATTTTTTCTTCCATTTTTTCTTTCTTCTTATTTCTTTTTCTTTCTTCTTCTTTCTCTTTGATTTTTGCTTCTTCTTTCTTCTTCTTCTTCTTCTTCGTTCTTCCTCTCCTTCTATAACTACTTTCTTCTTCTTCTATCTTAATCTTCTTTCTTCTTCTACTTTCTTTATCATCATTCTTCCTCTTCTACTTTTTCTTTCATCTTCTTTTTCTTTTTCTTTTTGTTCATCTTCTTCTTTCTTCTTCTCCTTCTTCTTTCTACTTCTTTTCTTCTTCTACTTTTTTCTTCTTTCTACTTCTTTCTTCTTGTTCTTTCTTCTTTTTCTTTCTTCTTGTTCTACTTCTCACTTCTTTTCTTTCTTCTTGTTCTTCTTCTCACTTCTTCTTTTTCTTTCTTCTTCTTCTTCTTTCTTTTAATTTATTCTTCTTCTTCGTCTAATTCTTTCTTCTTTCTTCTTCTTTTTCTACTTCATCTTCTTCTTCTTCTTCTTCTTCTACTAAAACTTCTTTCTTCTTCTTCCTCTTCTTTCTTCTTCTTCCATCTTCAACATATTTCTTCATCCCCTAACTCATTCTTTTTCTCCTTCTTCTTCTTCTTCTTCTTTTTCTTCTTCTTCTTCTTCTCCTTCTTTTTATTCTACTTTTTTTCATCTTTTTTTCTTCTTCATCTTGTTCTTCTTGTTCTTCTTGTTCATCATCTTCTTCTTCTTCTTCTTCTACTTCTTCTTGTTCTTCTTCTTCTTAATCTTCTTCTTCTTCTTCTTCTTCTTTTTCAACTTCTTTTTCTTCTTGTTTTTCTTTTTCTGCTTCATCCTCAACTTTTCTTCTTCTTCTTCTTCTTCTTCATCTTCTTCTTCTTTTTCCTTCATCTTCTTCTTATTTTTCTTCTTGTTTTTCTTCTACTTCTTCTTCTTTGTCTTTTCTTCCTCTTCTTCTTCTTTTTCTTCTTCTTCTTCTTCTTCATCTTTTGCTTCTTGCTCCAATTTCTTCTCCTTCATCGTTCTTCTTTCTTCTTCTTCTTTCATCTTTCTTCTTTTTTTCTTCTTTCTTCTTTCTTCTTCTTTCTTCTTTCTTCTTCTTTCTTCTTTTGCTTCTTGTTCTTGTTTCTTCTTCTTCTTCTTCTTCTTCTTTTGCTTCTTCTAGTTCTTTTTCTTTATTCTTTATCTTCTTCATCTTCTTCTTTCTTCATCATCTTCTTCTTGATCTTCTTTCTTCTTCTTTCTCTTCTTATTCTACTTCTTTCTTCTTCTTCTCCTTCATCTTCTTCTTCTTTTTCTTTCTTCTTCTTCTCCTTCGTCTTCTTCTTCCTTATTCTCCTTCTCCTTCTTTCTTCCTCTTCTTCTTCTTCTTCTTCATTTTCTTTCTTCTTCTTACTTCTTTTCTACCTCTTCCTCTTCTTTCTTCTTTTTCTTCTTTCATCTTCCTCTTCTTTTTCTTCATATTCTTCTTCTTCATCTTCATATTCTACTTCATCTTCTTCTCGTTCATCTTCTTCTTCTTCTACTTCTACATCTTTTTCTTCTTCTTCTTCTTCTTCTTCTACTTCTTCTTCTTCTTCTTCTTCTTCTTCTTTTTTGTCTTCTTCTACAACTTATTCTTCCTCTTCTTCATCATGATCATCATCATCTTCTTCTTCTTCTTCTTCCCCTTCGTCTTCTTATTCCCCTTCTGCTTCTTCTTCTTCGTCGTCTTCTTCTTCTTCTTCTTCTTCTTCCTTCTTCTTTCTTGTTTGTTCTTTCTTCAACTTATTTCTTCTTTTTTCTTTCCACTTCTTCTCTCTTCTGCTTCTTGTTCTTCTTTATTCTTCTTCTTCTTCTTCTTCTTCTTCATCTTCTTCTTCTTCTTCTTCTTTTTCTTTTTTCACTTCTTCTTCTTCCTCTTCATCTTTCTTCTTCTTATTGTTCTGGTTCTTTCTTCTTCTTCTTCTTTTTCATCTTCTTCCTTCTTCTTCCTCTTGTTCTTTTTCTTCTTCCTTCTTCTCCTTCACCTCCTTCTTTCTATTTCATCTTTCTTCATCTTCTTTCTTCTTGTTCTTCTATCTTTCTTTCTTCTTCTTTTTTTCTTCTTCTTTTTCTTCTTCTTCTTCTTCTTCTTCTTCATTCTTTCTACTTATTTTTTTCTTCTTTTTCTTCTTCTTCCTCTTCTACTTCTTCATCCTCTTCTTTTTCTTCTTCCTCTTCATCTTCTTTCCCCTTCTTCTTCTCTTTCTTCTTCTTTCCTCTTCTTCCTCTTGCTCTTCTTCTTGTGTCTTCTCCTCCTTCATCTTCTTCTCTCTTTTTCTTCTTTCTTTATCTTCTTTCTTCTTCTTATTCTTTATTCTTCTTCTTCTTATTGTTTTTCTTTCTTTCTACTTCGACTTCTTTTTCTTATTCCTTCTTCTTTTTCTTCTCCATCTTTTTCTTTCTTCTTCTCCTTTCTACTACTTCTTTCTTTTTTCTTCTTTTTCATCTTCTTCTTTCTTCTTCTTCTTTCTTCATCTTCTTTCTTCTTCTTCTTTCTTCATCTTCTTTCTTCTTTGTCCTTTTCTTCTTCTTTCTTTCTTTTTCTTTATCTTCTTCTTCTACTTCCTTTCTACTTCTTCTTCTTCTTCATCCTTCTTCATCCTTCTTCATCTTCTAATACTTTTTCTTTCTTCTTCTTGCATCTACTACTTCTTTCTTCTTCTTTGTCTTCTTCTTCTTCTTCCTCTTCTTCTTCTTCTTCTTTTCTTCTTCTTCTTTTTCTTCTTCATTCTTCTTCTACTTCTTCTTCTTCTACTTCTTTCTTCTTCTTCTTTCTTCATCTTCATTCTTCTTATTATATTTTCTTCTTCTTCTTCCTCTTTTTCTTCTTTTTCTTTATCTACTTCTTCTTCTTCTTCTTATAATTCTTCTTCTTCTTCTTCCTCTTCTTCTTCTTCTTGTTGCCCTTTTTGTTCTTCTTCTTGATATTCTTCTTCTTCTTCTTCTTCACATACGTCTTCTTCTTCTTCTTCTTTCTTCTCCTTTTCTTCCACTTCTTCTTCTTCCTCTTCTTCTTCTTCATCTTCTTGTTTCTTCATCCTGTTGTTCTTCTTCTACTTTTTCTTTCATCTTATTTCTTATTCTGCTTCATTTTTTTCTTTCTTGTTCTTCATGTTCATCTTCTTCTTCTTATTATTCTTTTTAATCTTTTTCTTTTCTTCTTCTTATTCTTCTTTTTTATTCTTCTTTTTCTTCCTCTTCTTCTGTCATTTTCTTGTTCTTCTACTTCTTTCTTATTCTTTTTTTTCTTTCTTCTACTTCTTCTTCTTACTCTTTTATCTTCTTCTTCTCCTTCTTCTTATTTCTTCTTCTTCTTCTCTTTTTATCTTTTTTCCTTTTCTTTCTTCTTCTTCTTCTTCTTCTTCTTCTTTCTTCTTCTTCTTCTTCTTCTTTCTTTCTACTTCTTCCTCATCTTCTTCTTCTTCTTCCTCTTCCTACTCTTCTTTTTCTTTCTTCTTTTTTTTTCTTTCATCATGTTTTTCTTTTCTTCTTTTTCTTCTTTTTCTTTCTTCTTCTACATTCTACTTTTGCTTTCTTCTTCTTATTTCTTCTTCTTCATTTTTTTTCTTCTTCTTCTGCTACTTCTTCTTCTTCTTCTTCTCCTTATTCTTCTTCTTCTCTCTTCTTCTTCTTCATTCTTCTTCTTCTTCTTCTTCTTCTTCTTTTTCTTCTTCTTCTCCTTCTTCTTTTTCTTCGACTTCTTCTTTGTTATTCCTCTTTTGTCTGCTTCTTTCTTCTTCTTCCTCTTTCTTCTTTTCCTTTCCTCTTCTTTTTCTTTCATCCTATTCTTATTTCTTCTTCTTCGCCTTTTTTCCTCTTTCTTCGTCTTCATCTAATTATTCTTTCTTCTTCTTTCTTATTCTTTTTTGTTCTTCTTGTCCTTTCTTCTTTTTCTTTCTTCCTCTTTCCTCATATTCTTCTGATTCTTTCTTCTTTTTTCTTCTTCTTTTTCTTACTTCATCATCTTCTTTCTTCTTTTTTCTAGTTCTCTCTTCTTTCTTTTCTTTTTCTTCTAATTCTTTCTTCTTCTTACTTCTCCTTCTTCTCCTTCTTCATTCTTCTAGTTCTTCATCTTCTACTACTACTTCTTTCTTTTTCTTC
>JAIUJO010000544.1:487500-495000 GCA_023846275.1 Vanilla planifolia | reverse complement strand
ACTTTTTCTTCTACTTCCTTTTCTTTTTCCTTCTTTTGCTTCTCTTTTCTTTTGCTTATTCTTCCTTTTTCTACTTCTTCTTCTCTTTTTGTTTCTACTTCTTCTCCATCTTCTTCTTTCTTCTTCTTTTTTCTTCGTCTTCTTTTTTCATCTTCTTTCTTCTTCTTCTTGATTCTTTTTCTTCTCCTTCTTTTCACATTTTTTTCATCTTCTTCTTCTTTCTTTCTTTCTTTCTTTCTCTCTTCTTCTTCTTCTCTTCTTAATACTTCTTGTTTTTCTTTCTTTTTTTTCATCTTCTTACTCTATTTCTTCACTTTACTTCTTCATCTTTCGTATGCTTTTTATATTTCTTCTTCTTCTTCTTCTTCTTCGTCTTCTTCTTCGTCTTCTTTATTCTTCTTCTTTCTTCTTCTTCTTCCACTTCTTCTACTTCTTTTTTTCTTCTTCTTCTTCTTCTTCTTCTTCTTCCTCCACCTTTTTTTCTTCCTTTTCTTCTTCTTTCTCTTCTTCTTCTTCTTCTTCTTCTTCTTCTTGTTTTTCTTCTTCTTCCTCTTCTACTTCTTCTTTCGCTTCTTCTTCTTCTTCTTCCTCTTCTTCTTCTTCTTCTTCCCCATCTTCTTCTTCTTCCCATTCTTCTTTTTCTCCTTCTTCTTCCTCTTCTTATTCTTCTTCTTCTTCCTCTTTTTCTTCTTCTTCTTCCTCTACTTCCTCTTCTTCTTCTTCTTATTCTTCTTCTACTTCTTCTACTTCTTCTCCTTCTTCTTTTGCCTTTCTTCTTATTCATTTTTCTTCTTCTTCATCATCATCTTCTTCTCTTTCATCTTCTTCTTTTTATTTTATCTTCTTTCTTCTTCTTTTTCTTTCTTCCATTCCACTCTTCTACTTTTTCATCATCTTCTTCTTCTTCTACTTCTACTTCTACTTATAGTTCTTCTTCTTCTTCTTCTTCTTCTTCTTCTTCTTATTCTTCCCCTTATTCTTCTTCTTATTCTTCTTTTTCTTCTTCTTCTTCTTTTTTTCTTCTTCTTCTTCTTTTATTTCCTCTCCCTCATCTTCTTATTTTCATCTTCTTCTTTCTTTCTTTCTTCTTCTTCTTCTTCTCTTCTTAGTACTTCTTTTCTTTTCTTTTTTTCCTTCATCTTCTTGCTTCTATTTCTTCTCTCTACTTCTTCACCTTTCGTCTACTTTTTATATTTCTTCTTCTTCTTCTTCTTCTTCCACTTCTTCTTCTTCTTCTTTTTCTTCTTCTTCTTCTTCCTCCACCTTTTCTTCTTCTTCTTCTTCTTCTTCTTTCTCACCATCATCTTCATCTTCTTCTTCTTCTCCTCCTTCTTCTTCTTCTTCTTATTTTTCTTCTTCTTCTTCTTCCTCTTCTTCTTCTTCTACTTCTTCTTCTTCTTCTTCCCCTTCTTCTTCATCTTCTTTCCCATGTTCTTCTTCTTCCCCTTCTTCTTCTTCTTCTTCTTCTTCTTCTTCTAGTTCTTATTCTTCTTCTTCTTCTTCATCCTCTTCTTCTAATTCCTCTTCTTCTTCTTCTTCTTCTTCTTCTTCTTCTTCTTCTCCTTATTCTTCTTCTTCTTCTAATTCTTCTTCTTCTCTTCTTCTTCTTCTTCTCTTCTTCCTTCGCCTTTCTTCTTCTATCTTCTTCTTTCTTATTATTCATTTTTCTTCTTCTTCTTTTTCATCTTCTTCTTTTTCTTCTTTTTCATCTTCTTTCTTCCTTTTCTTTCTTCTTTTTTTCATCTTCTTCTTCTTCCTCTTCTTTTATTACTTCTTTTTCTTCTTCTTTTTCTTCTTTTTCTTTTTCTTCTTCACCTCTTCTTCTTCTTCTTTTTCTTCTTTTTCTTCTTTTCTTCTTTTTCTTTTTATTCTTCTCCATCTCCTTCTTTTTCTTCTTCTTCTTCTTCTTCATTTTCTTCTTCCTCCTCTTTTTTTTCTTTTTCTTCTTCATATTCTTCTTCTTCGTAGCCTTCTTCTGCTTCTTTTTCTTCTTCTTCTTCTTCTTCTACTTCTACTATTACTTCTTCTTCTTCTTCTTCTCCTTCCTCTTCTTCTTCTTCTTTTTCTTCTTCTTCTTCTTTTTCTTCTTCTTCTTCTCCTTCTTCTACTTCTTCTTCTTCTTTATTTTCTTTCCTCTTTCTTCTTTCTTCTTCCTCTTTCTTCCTCTTTCTATTTTCCTCTTTTTTATTCTACTGCGTCTACTTTTTCTTTGGTCTTCTTCATCTTCTTCTTCTTCTTCTTCAACTTTTTCTCTTTCTTCTTCTTCTTTGTTCTTTTTCTTCTTCTGCTTCTTTTTTCCTGTTCTTTTTTGCCTTCTTTCTTCTTCTTCTTCCTATTCTTCTTCTTCTTTCTTCTTCTACTTCTTGTTGTTCTTTCTTTCTTCTTCTTGTTCCTCTTGTTCTTCTTCCCCTTTTATTCCTCTTTTTTTCTTCTTCTTCTTTCTTTTTCTTTCTGTTTCTTATTCTTCTTTTTTCTTCTTCTTCTTTTTTCTTCTTCTTCTTTTTTTTTTCTTTGTTCTTCTTCTTTCTTCTTCATCTTTCATTCTTCTTCTTCGTCTTTCTTCTTTTTTTTTCTTTCTTCTTCATCTTCATTCTTCTTATTCTACATTCTTCTTCATCCTTTTCTTCTTCTTCTCCTTCTTCTTTCTTCTTCTTTCCTCTTCTTCTTTCTACATCTTCTTCTTCTTTCTTCTTCTTCCTCTTTCTTCCACTTTTTTTTTCTAATTCTTTCTTCTTCATTATTGTCTTCTTCTTCTTCTTCTTCTTTCTCTTTCATCTTCTAATATTACTACTTTCTTCTTCTTCGTTCTCTTTCTTCTTGTTCTTATTCTTTTTCTTTTTTATCTTTTTCTTCTTCTTCTTCATCTTCTTCCTCTTCTTCTTCATCTTCTTCCTCTTCTTCTTCTTCTTTGTAAATTCTTCTTCTTCTTCTTCTTCTTCTTTTTCTTCTTTCTCTTCTTTCTTCTATTTGTTCTTCTTCTTCTTCTTCTTTATTCTTCTTCTTCTTTCTTCTACTTCTTCTTTTTCTTCTTCTTCTTCTATTTCTTATGTCTTCTCCATCTTGTTCTTTCTTCTTCTTCTTCTTCTTTATTCATCTTCTTTCTTCTTCTTCTTCTTTTTCTTCTTCTTCTTTCTTGTTCTCACTTGTAATTCTTCTTTCTTCTTCTTTTTCTTTCATCTTCTTTTTCTATTCTTCTTCTTCTTCTTTTTCTTCTTTCTTCTTCTACTTTCTACTACTTTTTTTTCTTCTTTCTTCTTCCTCTTCGTTCTTCTACATCATGCTTTTTCTTCTTCTTCATCATCTTCTTCTTCTTCTCCTTCTTCTTCTTTTTCTTCCACTTCTTCTTTGTTCTTCTTCTTCTATCTGCTTCTTTCTTCTTCTTCTTCTTCTTTCTTCTTGTTCTTCTTTCTCCTTCTAATTCTTACTTCTTCTTTCCTCCTCGTCTTCATCTTCTAATTGTTTCTTCTTCTTTCTTCCTCTTCTTTCTTCTTCTTGTTCTTTCTACATCTTCTTTGTTCTTCTTTTCTCTTCTTCTTCTTATTTTTTCTTCTTCTTTCTTCATCTTCTTTCTTCTTTTTCTCTTTTTTTCTTCTTCTTTCGTCGTCTTTCTTCTTCTTTTTCATCTGATTCTTTCTTCTTCTCCATCTTCATTCTTCTTCTTCTTCATCAACTGCTACTTCTTTCTTCTTGTTCATTCTTCATCTTGTTTCTTCTTCTTCTTTTTTCTTCATCTATGTTTTTCTTCTTCTACCTTACTCTTTCCCCAACTTCTTTTTATTTTTCTTTTTCTTCTTCTTCTTCTTCTTCTTCCTTCTTCTTCTTCCTTCTACTTTTTCTATCTTCTTCTTCTAAATTTTCTTCTAAATTCTTCTTCTTCTTCGTCTTCTTCTGCTTCTCCTTCTTCTCCTTCTTCTTCTTCTCCTTTTTCCTCTACTTCTTTGTTATATTTCTTCTGTCTACTGCTTTCTTCTTATTCTTTCTCATTTTTCTTTCTTCTTCTTCTTCTTTATTTTTTTTCATCTATCTCCTTCTTCCTTCTTTTTCTTCATCTCTCTTCTTCTTCCTCTTTCTTCCTCTTTATTGTTCTTCTTATAATTCTTTCTTCCTCTTTCTCTTCTTCTTACTTATTATTTCTTCTTGCTCTTTCTTCTTTATTCTTCTTCTTTTAATTGTTTCTTCTTTCCTCTTCTTCTTTTTTTTCTTCTACTACTACAACTTTCTTCCTCTTCCTCTTCTTTCTTCAACTTCTTTCTTCTTCTTATTCTTCTTCTTCTTCTTTATTCTTCTTCTTTTTCTACTTCATATTACTTCTCGTTCTTCTTCTTCTTTTTCTTTCTCTTCTTTTTCTTCTTCTATCTTCTACTTCTCCTTC
This sequence comes from Vanilla planifolia, assembly GCA_023846275.1. Lineage (NCBI taxonomy): Eukaryota > Viridiplantae > Streptophyta > Magnoliopsida > Asparagales > Orchidaceae > Vanilla > Vanilla planifolia. The sequence goes on along the minus strand of JAIUJO010000544.1, from coordinate 490,628 downwards.
TTCTTCTTCTTTCTACTTCTTCTTCTTTCTTCATCTTCTTTCTTCTACTTCTTTCGTCTTCTTCTTTTTCTTTCTTCTTCTTCTTCTTTCTTTCTTCTTCTTCTTCTTCTTTTCCTTCTTCTTCTTCTTCTTCTTCTTCTTTCTTTCTTTCTTCTTCTTGTTCTTTCAACTTCATCTCGTGTGTACTTCTTCTTTCTTCTTCCATTTCTCTCATCTTCTTCTTCTTTCTTCTTCTTCTTCTTCATCTTCTTCTATCTTCTTTTTTCTTTTTTTTTCTACTTCTTTGTTGTTTGTTCTTCTTCTTTCTCCTTCTTTCTTTCTTCTTCTTCTTCTTCTTCTTTCCTTTTCTTTCTTCTTCTTCTTCTCCTTTGTTCTTCTTTTTCTTTCTTCTTCTTTCTTCTTCTTCTTCTAATTCTTTCTTCTTCTTTCATCTTCTTCTTTCTTCTTCTTGTTCATTTTTCTCCTTCTTTCTTTTTCTTTCTTCTTCTACTTCTAAATATTTCTTTTTTCCTCTTTGTTTTCTTCTTCTTGTTTTTTCTTCTTTATCTTTCTTCTTCTTTCTTCTTGTTTCTTCTTCTTTTTTTCTTCAAAGTTCTTCTTCTACTACTACTTCTTTCTTCTTCTTCTTTCTTCATCTTCTTTCTTTTCTTTCCCTTTCCTCGTCTTCATTCTTCTTCTTCTACATTATTTCTTTCCCTCATCTTCTTTTTCTTTTTCTTTTCTTCTTCTTCTTCATCTTCTTTCTTCTTCTCCTTCTTCTTTCTTCTTCTTTTTTTGTATTCTTCTTTCTTCTTCTAACTACTTCATCTTCGTCTTCTTCTTCTTCTTATTCTTGCTCTACTTCTTCTGCAACTTCTTCTTCTACTACTTCTTCTTCTACTTCTTTTTCTTCTTCTTCTTCTTCTTCTTCTTCTTCTTCTTCCTCTTCTTCTTCTTCTTCTTCTCCTTCTTTCTTTCTCTTCTTCTTCTTCTTCTTCTTTTTCTTTCCTCTTCTTTCTTCTTCTAATTCATTTCTTCTTTCTTCTTCTTCTTCTTCATCTTATTTTTCTTCTTCATCTTCTTCTTTTTCTTATTTTTCTTCTTTTCTTTCTTCTTCTTCTTCATCTTCTTCACCTTTATTGTTCTTCTTTTTCTACTTCTTACTTCTTATTGTTCTTCTTCTTCATCTTCTTTCTTCTTCTTCTTCTTCTAACTTCTCCTTCTCTTTCTTCTTTCTTCTTCTTCTTTCTTCCTCTTCTTTCTTCTTCTTCTTCTTTCTTCTTCTTCTACATATTCTTCTTCTTTTTTTTTCTTCCTCTTTTTCTTCTTTCTTCTTCTTGTTCTTTCAACTTCTTCTCGATTGTACTTCTTCTTTCTTCTTCTTTTTCTTTCTTCCTTTTCTTTTTCTTCTTCTTCTTCTTCTTCCTTCTTCTTCTACTACTTTCCACTTCTTCTTTCATCATCTTTCTTCTTCTTTCCTTTTCTTCTACTTATTCGTTGTTCTTTTTCTTCCTTCTACTTCTTTTTTCTTCTTCCACTTTCATTTTATTTCTTCTTCTTCTTTCTTCTTTTTCTTTCTTCTTGTTTTTTTCTTCTTTTTTTCTTTCTTCTTATTTCTCTTTGTTTCTTCTTCTTTATCTTTTTATTCTTTCTTCCACTTTCTTCTTTTTGTTCTTCTTTGTGCTTCTTCTCCTTCTACTACTACTTTCTCCTTCTTTTTTCTTCATCTTCTTTCTTCTTCTTCTTTCTTAATCTTCATTCTACTTCTACTTTTTTCTTTCTTCATCTTCTTCTTACTCCTTCTCCTTCTTCTTTCTACTTCTTTCTTCTTCCTCTTTTTTCTTCTTTTTCTTTCTTCTAAATTCTTCTTATTCGTCTTCTTCTTCAACTTCTTCTTCTTCTCCTTCTTCTTCTTCTTCCTTTACTTCTTCTTTTTCTTTCTTCTACTTCTTTCTTCTTCCTCTTCTTTTTTCTTCTTCTTCTTTCCTCTTCTTCCTTCTTCTTCTTCCTCTAATTTTTTCTTTTACTTTCTTCTTCATCTTCTTATTCTTTCTTCTTCTTCTTTCTTCTTCTTATTCTTTCTACTTCTTTTTTCTTCTTTCTTCTTCTTCTACTCCTTGTTCTTTTGTCTTTCTTCTTCTTTTTTCTTTCTTCTTTTTCTTTCTTATTTCCTCTTCAATCTTCTTTTGCTTCTTGTTCTTCTTTCTTCTATTACTTCTTCTTCTTCTTCTTCTTCTTCCTCTTCTTTATGTTCTTCTTCATGTTCTTCTTCTTTCTTCTTCCTCCTCTTCTTCTTCTTCTCCTTCTTTTCATCTTCTTTCATTCTTCTTCTTTCTTCATCTTCTTTCTTCTTCTTCTTCTTCTTCTTCCTCTTTCTTTTTCTCCTTCTTCTTCTTTCTTTCTACTTCTTCTTTTGCTTCTTTTTCATTCTTCTTCGTCTTATTGTTCTTCTTCTTCTATTTCTTTCTTCTTCTTTTTCTTTTTTCTTCTTATTGCTTCTACTTCTTTCTTTTCCTTTTGCTTTCATCTTCTTTTTCTTCTTCTTCTTCTCCTTCGTCTTCTTTTTCTTTCTTCTTCTTCTTTCTTCTTCTTTCCTTTTCTTCTTCGTTCTTCCTCTTCTTTTTTCTACTTCATTCATCTTCTTCTTCTTCTCCTTTTATTTATTATTCTTCTTCTTCTTTCTTTTTCTTTTTCTTCATCTTTTAATTTCTTCTTCTTCTCCTTCTTTTTCTTCTTCTTCTTCTGCTTCTTCTTCTTCTTTTTCTTCTACTTCTTTCTCCTTCCTCTTCTTCTTCTTCTTCTTCTTCATCTTTTTCTTTCTCCTCAACTTCTACTTTTTCTTCTTTTTCTTCTTCTTCTTCTTCTTCTTCATATTCTTCTTCTTCGTCTTCTTCTTCTTCTTCTTCTTCTTCTTTTTCACATTCTTCTTCTTCTTCTTCTTATTCTTCTTCTACCTCTTCTCCTTCTTCTACTTCTTCTTCCTCTTCTTCTTCTTCTTCTTCTTCCTTTTTTTCTGTTGTTCTTCTTCTTCTTATTTTTTCATTCCTCTTCTTTCTTTTTCTGCTTAATTTCTTCTTTGTTCTTCTTCTTCTTCATCATCATCTTCCTCTTCTTCTTCTTTTTCTTTTCATCTTCTTCTTCTTCTTCTT
>JAIUJO010000544.1:477500-482500 GCA_023846275.1 Vanilla planifolia | reverse complement strand
TTCATTGTTCTTCTTCTGCTTTCTGCTTCTTTCATCTCCTTCTTCTTTCTTCTTCTTCTTTGTTCTTCTTCTTCTTTCTTCTTCTTCATCTTTCTTCTTCTTTCTTCTTCTTATTCTTTTTTCTCCTACTTCTTTGTTTTCTTTCTTCTTCTAAATATTTCTTCTTTTTTATTCTTTTTTTCTTCTTGTTTTTTCCTCTTCTTCTTCCTTCTTCTTTTTTCTACTTTTTCTTATTATTCTTTCTTCTTGTTACATCTTCTTTTTCTTCTTGGTTCTTCTTCTTCTTCTACTACTACTTCATTGTTCTTCTTGTTTCTTCATCTTCTTTCTTTTTCTTCCTTTTTCTTCATCTTCATTCTTCTTCTACTTTTTTATTTCCAGATCATCTTTTCCTTTTTCTTCTTCTTCTTCTTCTTCTACTACTACTACTTCTTCTTCTTCTTCTTCTTCTTCTTCTCCACTTCTTCTATTTCTTCTTCTTCTACTTCTTCTTCTTCTTCTTCTACTTCTTCCACTTCTTCTTCCTTTTTTTCTTCATCTTCTTCTTCTTTCTTTCTCTTATTCTTCTTCTTCTTCTTTTTTCTTTTCTCTTCTTTCTTCTTCTAGTTCGTTTCTTTTTTCTTCTTCTTCTTCTTCTTCTTCTTCTTCTTTCTTCTTCTTCTTCTTCTTCTTCTTCTTTATTTTACTTCTTCTTGTTCTTTTTCTTCATCTTCTATCCTCTTCTTCTTCTTCTTCTTCTTCTTCTTCTATCTTCTCTTTTTCATTCTTCTTTTTTCTTCTTCTTCTTCTTTCTTCATCTTCTTTCTTCTTCTTCTTCTTTCATCTTTTCTTCTCTTTCTTTCTTCTTCTTCAGCTCCTTTCTACTTTTTCTTCTACTTCTTCTTTTTCTTCTTCTTCCTCGTTTTCTTTTTCTTCTTCTTGTTATTTCAACTTTTTCTCGATTGTACTTCTTCTTTCTTCTTCTTTTTCTTTCATCTTCCCTTTATTTTTCTTCTTCTTCTTCTTCTTCTTCCTTCTTTTTTTTTCTTCTTCTTCTTCCTTCTTTTTCTTCTACTTTCTACTTCTTTCATCATCTTTCTTCTTCTTCCTTTTTCTTCTTTTTCTTAATATTTCTTCTTCTTTCTCCTTTTTCTTTCTTCTTGTTTTTTCTTCCATTTTTTTTTCTTCTTATTTCTTTTTCTTTCTTCTTCTTTCTCTTTGATTCTTGCTTCTTCTTTCTTTTTCTTCTCTTCTTCTCCGTTCTTCTTCTCCTTCTATAACTACTTTCTTCTTCTTCTATCTTCATCTTCTTTCTTCTTCTTCTACTTTCTTTATAATCATTCTTCCTCTTCTACTTTTTCTTTCATCTTCTTTTTCTTTTTCTTTTTGTTCATCTTCTTCTTTCTCCTTCTCCTTCTTCTTTCTACTTCTTTTCTTCTTCTTCTACTTTTTTCTTCTTTCTACTTCTTCTTGTTCTTTCTTCTTTTTCTTTCTTCTTGTTCTTCTTCTCACTTCTTCTTTTTCTTTCTTCTTCTTCTTCTTCTTTCTTTTAATTAATTCTTCTTTGTCTAATTCTTTCTTCTTTCTTCTTCTTTTTCTACCTCTTCTACTTTTACTAAAACTTCTTTCCTCTTCTTCCTCTTCTTTCCTCATCTTCTTTCTTCTTCTTCCATCTTCAACATCTTTCTTCATCGCCTAACTTATTCTTTTTCTCCTTCTTCTTCTTCTTCTTCTTCTTCTTCTCCTTCTTTTTCTTCTTCTACTTTTTTTTATCTTTTCTCATTTTTCTTCTTCTTCATCTTCTTCTTCTCCTTCTTCTTCTTTTTCTTCTACTTTTTTTCATGTTTTTTTCTTCTTCTTCTTCATCTTGTTCTTCTTGTTCTTCTTGTTCATCTTCTTCTTCTTCTTCTTCTACTTCTTCTTCTTCTACTTCTTCCATTTCTTCTTATTATTATTCTTCATCTTCTTCTTCTTTTTCATCTTCTTTTTCTTGTTTTTCTTTTTCCGCTTCATCCTCAACTTTTCTTCTTCTTCTTCTTCTTCTTCTTCTTTTCTTCATCTTCTTCTTCTTATTTTTCTTCTTGTTTAACATCTTCTTCTTTGTCTTTTCTTCCTCTTCTTCTTCTTCTTCTTCTTCTTCTTCTTCTTTTCCTTCTTGCACCGATTCTTCTTCTTCTTCTCCTTCACCTTTCTTCTTTCTTCTTGTTCTTTCATCTTTCTTCTTTTTTTTCTTTTTTCTTCTTCTTTCTTCTTTTGCTTCTTGTTCTTGTTTCTTATTATTCTTCTTCTTCTTCCTTTTCTTCTTCTTCTTCTTCTTCAAGTTCTTCTTTATTCTTCTTCTTCTTCATCTTCTTCTTTCTTCATCATCTTCTTCTTGATCTTCTTTCTTCGTCTTTCTCTTCTTATTCTTCTTCTTTCTTCTTCTTCTCCTTGATCTTCTTCTTCTTCTTTCTTCTTCTTCTCCTTCATCTTCTTCTTTCTTATCCTCCTTCCCCTTCTTTGTTTCTTCTTCTTCTTCTTCTTCTTCTTCTTCTTCTTCGTTTTCTTTCTTCTTCTTCTTTCTTTTTCTAACTCTTCCTCTTCTTTTTCTTCTTTCATCATCTTCTTCCTTTTCTTAATATTCTTCTTCTTCATCTTCATATTCTACTTCATCTTTTTCTCGTTCATCATCATCTTCTTCTTCTTCTTCTACTTCTCCATCTTCTTTTTCTTCTTCTTCTTCTTCTTCTTCTTCTTCTTCTTCTTTGTCTTCTTCTACAACTTCTTCATCCTCTTCTTCATCATGATCATCTTCTTCTTCTTCTTCTTCTTCTTCTTCCCCTTCGTCTTCTTATTCCTCTTCTGCTTCTTCTTCTTCTTCTGCATCTTCTTCTTCTTCTTCTTCTTCTTCTTCTTATTCTTCTTCTTCTTCTTCTTCCTTCTTCTTTCTTGTTTGTTCCTTCTTCAACTTATTTTTTTCTTTCTTCTTTCCACTTCTTTCTTCTTCTACTTCTTGTTCTTCTTTATTCTTTTCCTTCTTCTTCTTCTTCATCTTCATCTTGATCTTCTTCTTCTTCTTCTTCTTCTTTTCTTCTTCTTCTTCTTCATCTTTCTTCTTCTTATTGTTCTTGTTCTTTCTTCTTCTTCTTTTTCATCTTCTTCCTTCTTCTTCCTCTTATTCTTCCTCTTCTTCCTTCTTCTTCTGCACCTCCTTCTTCCTATTTCATCTTTCTTCATCTTCTTTCTTCTTGTTCTTCTATCTTTCTTTCTACTTCTTTTTTTCTTCCTTCTTCTTCCGCTTCTTCTTCTTCTTCTTCTTCTTCTTCCTCTTCTACTTCTTCCTCTTCTTCTTCTTCCTCTTTATCTTCTTTCTCCTTGTTCTTCTCTTTCTTCTTCATTCCTCTTCTTCCTCTTGGTCTTCTTCATGTTTCTTCTCCTCCTTCATCTTCTTCTCCCTTCTTCTTCTTTCTTTATCTTCTTTCTTCCTCTTGTTCTTTATTCTTCTTCATCTTCTTACTTCTTTCTTTGTTCTTATAGTTTTTCTTTCTTTCTACTTCTACTTCTTTTTCTTATTCCTTCTTCTTTTTCTTCTCCTTCTTTTTCTTTCTTCTTTTACTTTCTTCTACTTCTTTCTTCTTCTTTTTCATCTTCTTCTTTCTTCTTCTTCTTTCTTCAGCTTCTTTCTTCTTGTCCTTTTCTTCTCCTATCTTTTTCTTCTTCTTCTTTCTTTCTACTTCTTCTTCTTCATCCTTCTTCATCTTCTAATACTTTTTCTTTCTTCTTCTTCTTTTTCTTCTTCTTCCTCTTCTTCTTCCTCTTTTCTTCTTCTTCTTTTTCTTCTTCATTCTTCTTCTACTTCTTCTTCTACTTCTTTCTTCATCTTCATTCTTCTAATTATATTTTCTTCTTCTTCTTCCTCTTCTTCTTCTTTTTCTTTATCTACTTCTTCTTCTTCTTCTTCTTCTTGTAATTCTTCTTCTTCTTCCACTTCTTCTTCTTGTTGCCCTTTTTGTTCTTCTTCTTGATATCTTCTTCTTCTTCTTCTTCTTCTTCTTTTGGTTCTTCCTCTTCTTTTCTTCCTCTTCTTCTTTCTTATTCTTCTTCTTCTTTCTTCTACTTCTTCTTACTCTTTTATCTTCTTCTTCTCCTTCTTCTTCTTATTTCTTCTTCTTCTTCTCTTTTTATCTTCTTTCCTTTTCTTCTTCTTTCTTCTTCTTCTGCTTCTTTCTTCTTCTTCTTCTTTCTTTCTACTTCTTCCTCTTCTTCTTCTTCCTCTTCCTACTCTTTTTCTTTTTCTTTCTTATTTTTCTTTCATCTTATTTTTCTTTTCTTCTTCTTATTCTTCTTCTTCTTCTTTTTTCTTCTTCTTCTTCTTCTACTTTCTACTTCTGCTTTCTTCTCCTTATTTCGTCTTCTTCATTCTTTTTCTTCTTCTTCTGCTTTTTCTTCTTCTTCTTCTTCTCCTTATTCTTCTTCTTTCTTCTTCTTCTTCATTCTTCTTCTTCTTCTTCTTCTTCTTCTTCTTCTTCTCCTTCTTCTTTTTTTTTCTTCTACTTCTTTGTTATTCTTCTTTTTTCTACTTCATTCTTCTTCTTCTTGTTTCTTCTTTTTCTTTCCTCTTCTTTTTCTTTCTTCTTATTCTTCTTTCTTCTTCTTCTTCGTCTTTTTTCCTCTTTCTTCGTCTTCATCTAATTATTCTTTCTTCTTCTTTCTTATTGTTTTTTGTTCTTCTTGTCCTTTCTTCTTTTTCTTTCTTCTTCTTTCCTCATATTCTTCTGATTCTTTCTTCTTTTTTCTTCTTCTTATTCTTTCTTCATCATCTTCTTTCTTCTATTTTCTAGTTCTTTCTTCTTCTTTCTTTTCCTTTTCTTCTAATTCTTTCTTCTTCTTACTTCTCCTTCTTCTCCTTCTTCATTCTGCTTGTTCTTCATCTTCTACTAATATTTCTTTCTTTTCTTTCATTCTTCATCCTCTTTCTTTTTCATATTTCTTCATCTTCATTCTTCTTCTACTTTAATATTTCTTCATCTTCTTTTAACTTT
>JAIUJO010000544.1:455000-472500 GCA_023846275.1 Vanilla planifolia | reverse complement strand
GAAGAAGAAGAAGAATAAAAAGAACAACAAGAAGAAGTTGAAGAAGAATGAGAAGAAGAAGCAAAAAGCCAAAGAAAAAGAATGAAGTTGAAGAAAGAAGAAGAAGAAGAAGAATATAAAGAAGAAGAAGAAGAAATTGAAGAAGAAGAAGAAGAAGAAGAAGAAGTAGAAGAGAAAGAAGAAAGGAGAAACAAAGCAGAAGAAGAAAGAATAACAAAGAAAAAAAACGAAGAAGAACAAGAAGATGAAAGAGGATCAAGAAAATGTAGAAGAAGAAGAAGAAGAAGAGGGATAAGAAGAAAAAAAAGAAAAAGAAGAAGAAAGTAGGAAAAGAATGAAGATGAAGAAGAAGAAAAAAAAGAAGAAAGAAGAAGAAGAAGAAGAAGAATAAGAAGAACAAGAAGAATAAGAAGAAGGAGAAGAAGAAGAATAAGGAGAAGAAGTAGAAGAAGAATAAGAAGAAGAAGCAGAAGAAGTAGAAGATGAAGCAGAAGAAGTAGTAGAGGAAGAAGAAAGCCGAAGAAGAAGAATGAAGATGAAGAAAAAAGAAGAAGAAGAAGAAAAAGAAGAAGAGTAAAAAGATGAAATAGAATATGAAGACGAAGAAGAAGAATAAGAAGAAGAAAAAGAAAAAGCAGAAGTGGAAGCAGAAGAAGAAAAAGAAAAAGTAGAAGAAGAAGAAAAAGAAGAGGAAAAAAAAGATGATGATGAAGAAGAAGAAGAATAAGAAAGAGAGGAAGATGAAGAATCGGAAGAAGAAGAAGAAGAAGATGAGGATGATGTAGAAGAGGAAGAAGGACAAGATGAAGAAAAAGAAGAAGAAGAAGAAGCAGAAGAAGAGGTAGAAAAAGAAGAAGAAGATGAAGAATAAAAAGAAGAAGAAGAAGAAGAAGAAGAAGTAGAAGAATAAGAAGAAGAAGAAAAAGAAGGAGAAATGAAAATGATGAAAATTTAGACGAAGAAGATGAAAAAGAAGAAGAAGAAGAAGACGAAGTAAAGAAGAAAAAGAAGAAGAAGAAGAAGAAGAAGAAGAAGAAGAAGAAGAAGAAGAATAACATGAAAAAGAAGAAGAAGAAGAAGAAGAAGAAGATGATGAAGAAGAAGAAGAAAAAGTAGTAAAGGAGAAGAAGAAGGAGAAAAGAAAAAGAAGGAGATTAAGAAGAAGAAGAAGAAGATGAAGAAGACGAAGAAGAAGAAGAAGAAGAAAAAGAAGAAGAAAAAGAATAAGAAGGATATGAAGAAGAAAAAGAAGAAGAAGAAGAAGAAGAAGAAGTAGAAGAAGAAGAAGAAGTAGAAGAAGAAGAAGAAGAAGAAGATGAAGAAGAAGAAGAAAAGTTGAAGTAAAAGAAGAAGAAGAAGAAGAAGAAGAAGAAGATTTTCGAAGAAGTAGAATAAAGATGTAGAAGAAAAATAAAGAAGAAAGAAGAAAGATTTAGAATAAGAAGAAGAAGAAAGAAGATGAAAGAAGAAGAAAAAACAACAAGAAGAAAGAAGTAGAAAGAAAAAGAAGAGGAAGAAGATGAAAGAAGAAGAAGAAAAAACAAGAAGAAGAAAGAAGTACAAAGAAAAAGGAGAAAGAGGAAGAACAAGAAAGATGACGAAAAAAAGAAGGAAGAAGAAGAAAGAAGAAGAAGAAGGAGAAAGAAGAAGAAGAAAGATAAAGGAGAAGAAAGATTAAGTCGAAGAAGAAGAAGAAGAAGAAAAAAAAGAAGAAGAAGAAGAGGAAGAAAAAGACGAATGAAGAAGAAGAAGAAAGAAGAAGAAAAAGAAAAAAGTAGAAAGAAGAAAAAAAAGAAAGAAATAGAAAGAAGAAGAAGAAGAAAGAAGAAGAAGAGGAAGAAACAAGAAGAAGAAGAAGAAGAAAGAAAAAGAAGATGATAGAAGAAGGAGAAAGAAGTAGAAGCAAGCAGAAGAACAACAAAGAAGAAGAAAGAAGAAGAAAAAGAAGAAGAAGAAGAAGAAGAAGAAGGAAAAGGAAGAAGAAGAAGAACAAGTTGTAAGAAGAAGAAGAAGAAAGAAGATTAAGAAGAAAGTAGAAGAAACAAGAAAATAAAGGAGGAGAAGAAGAAGAAAGAAGAATAACAAAAAGGGAAAGAAGAAGAAGAAGATAAAGAAGAATAAGAAGAAGAAGAATAAAGATGATTAAGAAGAAGAAGCAGAAGAAGAAGAAAAAGAAGAAGTAGAAGAAAAATGAGAAGAAGAAAAAGATGAAGTAGACGTTGAAGAAGAAGAAGAAGAAAAAGAAGATGAAGAAGAAGATGAAGAAGAAGAAGAAGAATAAAAAGAAGAATTAGAAGACGCAGAATAACAAAAACTAGAAGAAAAAGAATAAGAAGAAGAAGAAGATGGCGAAGAAGAAGAAAAAATTGACGAAGAAGAAGAAGAATGAAGATGAAGAAGAAAAATAGAGAAAGCGGAAGAATAAATTATAAGAAAAAGAAGAAATATAAAGAAGATGAAGAATAAGAAGCAAGTGAAGTAGTAGTAGAAGAAGAAGAAGAAGTTGAAGTACAAGAGGAAAAAAAGAAGAATAATAATATGAAGAAGAAGAAGAAGGAGAAGAAGAAGAAGGAAAATAAGAAAAAGAAGAAAAAGAGGAAGAAGAAGAAAAAGAAGAAGAAGATGAAGAAGAAGAAGAAGAAGAAGAAGAAAGTAGAAGAAGAAGAATGAAGATGAAGAAAAAAGATGAAGAAGAAGACGAAGAAAAAAGATGAAGAAGAAGACAAAGAAAAAAGATGAAGAAGAACACGAAGAAAAAGAAGAACAATATGAAGAAGATGAAGGAGAAGAAGAAGATCAATAGAATATGAAGAAGAAAAAGACGTACAAGGAGACGAAGAATAAGAAAAAGTGGAAAAAGAAGCAGAAGATGAAGAAGGCGAAGAAGAAGAAGAAGAATAGGAAGATGAAGAAGAAGTAGAAGGAGAAAAGAAAATAAGAAGATTACGAAGAAGAAGAAGATGATGAAGAAAAGAAGAAGAAGAAGAAGAAAAAAAAGAAGAAAAAGAACAAGAAGGATATGAAGAAGAAAAAGAAGATGTAGAAGTAGAATAAGAAGAAGAAGAAGAAGAAGATAATGATGATGAAGAAGAAGAAGAAAAGTAGAAGTAAAAGAAGAAGAAGAAGAAGAAGAAGAAGAAGAAGAAGAAGATTTTAGAAGAAGAAGAAGAATAAAGATGTAGAAGAAAAATAAAGAAAGAAGAAGAATGATTTAGAAGAAGAAGAAGAAGATAGAAGATGAAAGAAGAAGAGAAAAAATAAGAAGAAGAAAGAAGCAGAAAGAAAAGGAAGAAAGAGGAAGAACAAGAAAGAAGAAGAAAGATGACAAAAAAGAAGAAGAAGAAGAAAGAAGAAGAAAGAAGAAGAAGAAGAAAGAAGAAGAAAGATAAAGGAGAAGAAAGATTAAGTAGAAGAAAAAAAAGAAGAAGAAGAAAAAGAAGAAGAAGAAGAGGAAGAAAAAAGCGAATGAAGAAGAAGAAAGAAGAAGAAAAAGAAAGAAGTAGAAAGAAGAAGAAGAAGAAGAAGAAGAAGAAAGAAGAAGAGGAAGAAACAAGAAGAAGAAGAAGAAGAAAGAAAAAGAAGACGACAGAAGAAGGAGAAAGAAGAAGAAGCAAGCGGAAGAACAACAAAGAAGAAGAAGAAAGAAGAAGAAGAAGAAGAAAGAAGAGGATGAAGAAGAAGAACAAGCAATAAGAAGAAGAAGAAGAAAGAATATGAAGAAGGAAGAAGAAGAAACAAGAAGATAAAGGAGAAGAAGAAGAAAAAGAAAGAAAAAGTAAAACAAAAAGAGAAAGAACAAGGAAGAAGATAAAGAAGAATAAGAAGAAGAAGAATAAAGATGAAAAAGAAGAAGAAGAAGAAGAAGAAGTAGTAGAAGAAAAATGAGAAGAAGAAAAAGATGAAGTAGACGATGAAGAAGAAGAAGAAGAAGAACAAAATGAAGAAGAAGAAGAAGAAGATGAAGAATAAAAAGAAGAATTAGAAGAAAAAGAACAAAAACAAGAAGAAGAAAAAGAAGAAAAAAAAGAAGATGACAAAGAAGAAGAACAAGATGATGAAGAAGAAAAATGAAGATGAAGAAGAAAAATAGAGAAAGTGGAAGAATAAATTACAAGAAGAAGAAGAAATACGAAGAAGAAGAAGAAGAAGCAAGTGAAGTAGTAGTAGTAGAAGAAGAAGAAGAAGAAGAGGAAGAAGCAGAAGTCGAAGAGGACGAAAAAAAGAATAAAAATATCAAGAAGAAGAAGGAGAAGAAGAAGGAAAATAAGAAAAAGAAGAAGAAGAGGAAGAAGAAGAAAAAGAAGAAGATGAAGAAGAACAAGAAGAAGAAGAAAGTAGAAGAAGAAGAATGAAGATGAAGAAAAAAGAAGAAGAAGAAGATGAAGAAAAAGAAGAAGAATATGAAGAAGATGAATGCGAAGAAGAAGATAAAAAGAATATGAAGAAGAAGAAGACGTACAAGGAGACAAAGAATAAGAAAAAGTGGAAAAAGAAGCAGAAGAAGAAGAAGGCAAAGAATAAGAAGAACAAGAAGACGAAGAAGAAGTAGAAGAAGAAGAAGAAGAAGAAAGAAGAAAGAAGAAGAAGAAGAAGAAGAAGAAGAATAAAGAAGAAGAAGAAGAAGAAGAAAAAGAAAAGGTAGAGGAAGAAGAAGAAGAAGATGAAGAAGAAAGAAGAAATGAAGCAGAAGAAGAAAGAAGAGGAAAGAAAAAAGAAGAAGAAAAAGAAGAAGAAAAAAAGATGAACTAAAAGAAGAAGAAGAAGAAGAAGAAGAAGAGAAGAAGAGGAAGACGAAGTAAAATAAGTCCAAAGAATAAGAATAAGAATGAAAAAGGTGGAAGAAGAAGAATGAAGATGAAAAAAAGGAAGATACAAAGAAAATGAATTAAAAAGAGGTAGAAGAAAGAAGTAGTTCTAGAACAATTGGTAGAAGAATGAAGAAGAAGAAGAAGAACAAGAAAGAAGAAGATAGCATTGGAAGAAGAAGAAGAAAGACGAAGAAAGAAGAAGAAGAAGAAGAAGAACGAAGAAGAAGTAGAAGAAAGGAGAATTAGAAAGAAGATGAGGAAGAAGTAGTAGAAGAAGAAAAAGAAGAAGACGAAGAAGAAGGAATGAAGAAGAAGAAAAAGAAAAAGAAAAAGAAGAAGAAATAAAAGAAGAAGAAGAAGAAGCAAGTGAAGATGAAAAAGAAAAGGAAGAAGAAGAAGAAGAAGAAGAAGAAGAAGAAGATCAAGCTAAAGAAGACTCGAAGGAAGATGAAGAAGAAGAAGAAAAAGATGAAGAAGAAGAGGAAGAAGGAGAAAAAGAAGAAAAAGGTAGAAGAAGAAATAAAAGAAGAAGAAAAAGAAAAACAAGAAGAAAAAGAAGAAGTAGAAGAAGAAGAAGATGATGAAGAAGAAGAAGAAGAAGAAGAAGATAGTAGATGAAGAATGAAGATAAAGAAAGAAGGTGAAGAAGAAGAAGAAGAAAAAGAAGAAGAAGAATATGAAGAAGAAGAAGAAGAAGATAAAGAAGAATGTGAAGAAGAAGAAGACATTGAAGAAGAAGAAGAATAACAAGCTGTAGAAAAAGAAGAAGAAGAAGAAGAAGAGGAAAAAGAAGAAGAATAATAATAAAGAAGAAGAAGAAGAAGAGGAAAAAGAAAGAAGAAATGAAGCAGAAGAAGAAAAAAGAGAAAAGAAAAAAGTGGTAGAAGAAGAATAAGAAGATGAAAGAAGAGCAAGAAGAAGAAGAAGAAGAAGAAGAAGACGAAGAAGAAGAAGAAGAAGAAGAAGAAAAAGATGAAGAAGAAAAAGAAGTTAAAAGAAAGAGAAGAAGAAAAGAGAAACTAGAAGAAGGATTTAGATGAAGAAAAAAAAGAAGAAGAAAGATAATGAATTAAAAATAAGAACAGAGAAGAAGAAGAAGAAGAAGAAGAATAAAGAAGAAGATAGAATTGGAGAAAGAAGAGGAAGAAAGAAGAAGAACGAACAAGAAGAAGAAAGAAGAACAAGAAGAAAGAAGAAGGAAGAAGAGAAAGAAGAAGAAGAAGAAGAATAAGAAAAACAAGAAGAAGAAGAACAAGTAGAAAAACCAGAAGAAGAAGAACAAGAAAAAGAAGAAGAAGGAGAAGAAGAAGAAGAAGAAGAAGAAGAAGAAGATGAGGTTGACGAAGAAGAAGAAGAATAAAGAAGAAGAAGAAGAAGAAGAAGAAGAAGGGGTAAGAAGAAGAAGTGGAAAGAAAGAAAGAAGAAGAGGAAGAAGAAGAAATAAGAAGAAGAAGAAGAAGAAGAAGTAGAAAGAGGTAGAAGAAGAAATAAGAAGAAGAAGAAGAAGAAGAAAGAGGAAGAAGAAGAAAGAGGAAAATGGAGTAAAAGAAGAAAGAAGAAGAAGAGGTATAAGTAGAAAGATGAAGAAGTAGAAGAAGAAGGAGAAAGAAGAAGACGAAGAAGAATAAAGAAGAAGAAGAAGAAGAAGAAGCAGCAGAAGAAGATGATGACGATGAAGAAGAAGAAGAAGAAGATAAAGAACAAGAATTTGTAAGATGAAAAATGAGTATAAAGAAAGAAGAAGAAGAAGAAAGAAGATGAAAAAAGTGAAGAAGAGAGAAGTTGTAATAGAAGAAGGGAAAGAAGAACGAAGAAGAAGAAGAAGAAGAAGAAGAAGAAGAAGAAGAAGAATGAATGAATTATAAGAAGAAGAAGTAGAAGAAGAAAGAATAAGAAAGAAGAGTAATATAAAAGAAGAAAAAGTAGAAAGAGAAAGAAGAAAGAAAAAGAATAAATAAGAAGAAGAAAAAGTAGAAGAAGGAGAAGAAGAAGAAGAAGAAGAAGTAGAAGAAGAAAAATAAGAACTTTGAAGAAGATGAAAGAAAAAATAAAGAGAAGAAAAAGTAAAGGATGTTGAAAGAAAAAGAAGAAAGAAAAAAGTGGAAGAAGAAGAATGAAGATGAAGAAAGAAAATGAAGAAAGAAGAAGAAGAAGAAAGAAGTAGTAGTACAAGAAGCACTAGAAGAACAAAGAAGAAGAAGTAGAAAAAGAAGAAGAAAGAAGAAAGAATTGGCATAAGAAGAATAAGAAAGAAGAAATAAAAAGAAGAAAGAAGGAGAAAGGTACAAGAAGAAGAAGAAGAAAGAAAGAAGAATAAGAAGACAAAGAAAAAGAAGAAAAAAGAAGAAGAAGGAGAAAGAAGAAGAAGCAAGCAAAAGAAGAAAAAAGAAGAAGAAAGAAAAAGAAGAAGAAGACAAAGAAGAAAGAAGAAGAAGAAGAAGGATAAGAAGTAGGAAGAAGAAGAAGAAAGAAGAAGAAGAAAGAAACTGAAAACAAAAAGAAGAAGAAAGAAGAGGATGAAGGAGAAGAAGAAGAAAGAAGAAGAAGAAGAAGAGGAGGAAGAAGAAAGAAGATGATGAAGATGAAAAAGAAGAAAAAAAAGTAGTAGAAGGAGAAGAAAATTTAAAAGATGAAGAAAAGAAGAAGAAGAAGAAGAAGATGATGATGATGATAAAAAGTAAGAAGAAGAAGAAGAAGAACAAGAAGAAAAAGAAGAGGAGAAAGAAGAAGAAAAAGAAGAAGAAGAAGAAAAAAGCAAAGAAGAAGAAAAAAAATAAAAAGAAGAATAAGAAGAAGAAGAAGAAGAAGAAGAAGAAAAAGAAGATGAAAAAGAAGAAGAAGAAGAAGAAGATGAAGAAGAAGAAGAAGAAGAAGAAGAGGAAGAGGAACAAGAAAGAGAAAGAAGAAAGTAGAAGAAGAAGAATGAAGATGAAAAAGAAAAATAAAGAAAGAGGAAGAATAAATTACGAGAAGTAGTAGTAGAAAAAGAAGAAGAAGGAGAAGAATTTGAAGAAGAAGAAGAAGTAGAAGAAGAAGAAGGAGAAGAAGAAGAAGAAGAAGAAGAAGAAGAAAAAGAAGAAAAAGGATATTAAGAAGAAGTAGAAGAAGATGAAGAATAAGAAGAAGAAGTCGAAAAAGAAGCAGAACAAGAAGAAGAAGAAGAAGAACAAGGGCAAGAAGAAGAAGAAGAATAATAAAGAAGAAGAAGAAGAAGAAGAAGAAGAAAAAAAGAGAAAGAAGAAATCGAAGAAGCAGAAGAAGTAGAGGAGGAAGAAGAAGAAAAGGTAGAAGATGAAGAACAAATAGAAGAAGCAAAAGAAGATGAAGAAGATGAAAAAGAAGATGATGGAATAGAACAAGAAGAACAATAACAAGAAGGGGGAAGAAAAAGAGGAAAAAGAAGAAAAAAGAAGAAGAAGAAGAAGCAAAAGTTGAAAGAAGAATAAGAAAAAAAAAGAAAGAAGAAGAATAAGAAAATGAAGAAAGAAGTAGAACCATGAAGAAAAAGAATGAAGAAAAAGGAGAACGAAAAAAAGAAGAAAGAAAGAAGAACCAGAAGAAGATGAAGAAAGAAGAAGAAGAAGAAGAAAAAGAAAGAGGTAGAAGAAGAAAGTAGATGAAGAAAAAAGAAGTAGAAGAAGAAAAGAAAGAAGAAGAAGAAGAAGAAGTACAAAAGAAAATTAAGAAGTAGAAGAAGAAAGAACAAGAAGAAAGAAGAAGAAGAAAAAGTACAAAATGGTGAAGAAAAAGTCAAAGAGTAAGAAGAAGAAGAAGAAGAAGAAGTAGAAGTAGAAGTAGGAGAAGTAGAAATTGAAGTAGTAGAGGAGGAAGAAGAAGATAAAGAAGATAAAGAAGAAGGAGAAGAAGGAGAAGAAGAAGAAGAAGAAGAAGATTAAGAAGAAGAAGAAGTAGAAGAAGAAGAAGAAGTAGATATAGAAGAAGAAGAAGAAGATGTAAAAGAAGAAGACGAAGAAGAAGAAGAAAAAAAAATAGATGAAGAATAGGAGGAAGAAGAAGAAGAAGAGGAGTAACAAGAAGAGGAAGAAGAAGTAGATGAAGGAGAAGAAGAAGAAGATGATGATGATGATGATGAAGAAAGAGAAGAAGAAGAAGAAAAAGTAGAAAATAAAGAAGAAAAAGAAGAAGAAGTAGAAGAAGAATGAAGAACAAGAAAGAAGAAGAAGAAGAAGAAGAATAAAAATAATAACAATAATAAAAATAATAATAATAATAATAATAATAATAACAATAATAATAATAAGGAGAAGAAGTAGAGGAATAAGAAGAGGAAGAAGTAGAAGAAGATGGAGAAGAAGAAGAGGAAGATGATGAAGGAGTAGGAGAAGAAGAAGAAGAAGCAAGAAGCAGAAGGAAAAGAAGATGATGAAGAAGAAAAAGTAACAAGAATAAGAAAAAGAAGAAGAAGAAGAAGAAGGAAGAAGAAGAAGAGGAAAAAGAAGAAAAAGAAGAAGAAGAAAAAGCAAGAAGAAGAAGAAGAAGAAGAAGAAGAAGAAGAAGAACAAGAACTAGAGGAAGAAGAAGTAGAAGAAGTAGTAGTATTATAATAAGAAAGAAGAAGAAGAAGGAGAAATAAAAGAAAGGAGAAGAAATAAGAAGAATAAAGAAGAAGAGGAAGAAGTAGAAAGCAGAAGACGAAGAAAATGAAGAAAGAGGAAGAAAAAGAAGAAGAAAGAAAAAGAAGAATGAAGAAAGAAGAAAAAAGAAAAAGAAGAATGAAGAAAGAAGAAAAAAGAAAAAGAAGAAAGAAGAAAGAAAAAGAAAGAAGAAGAACATGAAAGAGGAAAGAAGAAAAAGATGGAGAAGAAGAAGAATTAGAGAAAAAAGAGGAAAAAGAAGAAGAAGAAGAAAAATGAGATGAAGAAGAAGTAGAAGAAAAGGAAAAAGTGGAAGAGGAAAAAGAAGAAGATGGTGAAGAAGAAGATGATGTAGAAGAAGAAGATGAGGAAGAAGAAGATGAAGTAGAAGTAATGAAAGAACAAGTAGAAGTGGAAGTAGAAGAAGAAGAAGAAGAAGAAGTAGAAGAAAAAGGGCAAGAACAAGTGAAAGAGGAAGAAGAAGAAGAAGAAGAAGAAGAGGAAAAAGAATAAAAAGAAGAAGAAGAAGAAGAAGAAGAAGAAGAAGAAGAAGAATAAGAGGAAGAAGGAGAAGAAAAAGAATAAAAAGAAGAAGTAGAATAAAAAGAAAGAAGTAGAAAAAGGAGGAAAAGAAAGAAAAAAAAGAAGAAAAAGTAAAAAATGGTGAAGAAAAAGTTGAAGAGTAAGAAGAAGAAGAAGAAGAAGTAGAAGTAGAAGTAGGAGAAGTAGAAATTGAAATAGTAGAGGAGGAAGAGGAAGATAAAGAAGATAAAGAACAAGTAGAAGAAGAATAAGAAGAATAAGAAGAAGAAGAAGAAGAAGGAGAAGAAGGAGAAGAAGAAGAAGAAGAAGAAGAATTAGAAGAAGAAGAAGAAGGAGAAGTTGAAGAAGAAGACGAAGATGAAGAAGAAGAAAAAAAGAACAAAAAGAAGAAGAAGAAGAAAGTAGAAGTAGAAAGAATAAAGAGGAAGAAACAAGAAGAAGATAAAAAAAGAAGTAAAAGAAGAAAGTGGAATAAAGAGAAAGAAGAAGAAGAAGAAGAAGAAGAAAAATAAGAAGAAAGAAGAAGTAGAAAAAAGTAGAAGAAGAAAGAAGAAGAAGAACTTGAAAGAAGATAGAAGAAAAAGAACGAAGAAGAAGTAGAGAAGAACAAGAAGATGAAGAAGGAAAAGAATATGACGAGAGGAAGAGGAAAGATGATGTAGAAGAAGAACAAAATAAAAAGATGAAGAAAGATGAACAAAAAAGAAAAATTAAGATGCAGAAGCAGAAGAAGAAGAAGAAGAAGAAGAAGAAGAAGAAAAAGAAGAAGAAGAAGAAGTAGAAGGAAAAAGAAAAAGAAGAAGAGGGAGAAGTAGAAGAAGAAGAAGAAGAAGAAGAAAAAGAAGAAGAACAAAAAGAAGATGAAAAATAAGAAAGAAAAGAAAGAGAAAAAGATGAAGAAAAAGAAGAAGAGGAAAAGAAGAAGAAGAAGAAGTAGAAGATGATGAAGAAGAAGAAGAAGATGAAGAATGAAAAACAAGAAAGACGAAGATGAAATAAGACAAAGAAGAAAGAAGAACAGGAAGAAGAAGAAAAAGAAGAAGTAGAATCAGAAGAAGAAGAAGAGGAAGAAGCAGAAGAAGAAGAAGAAGAAGAAGAAGAAGAAGAAGATGTAGAAGAAGAAGAAGAAAAAGAAGAAAAAAGAAGTAAAAAGAAGACGAATAAGAAAAAGAAGAAGATGAAGATGTAAAAAAAAAGAAGAAGAATCAAGAAGAAGAAGAAGTAGAAAACGAAAGAAGAAGAAAGAAGAAGAATATGAAAAAAAGAGTTGAAAGAAGAAGAAGAGTAATGAAAAGGATGAGTAAGAAGAAAGAAGAAGAATAAGAAGAAGAAAAAAGAAGAAGAATAAGAAAAAGAAGAAGAAAGAAGAAGAAGATGGAGAAGAAGAAGAAGAAATATGAAGTAGAAAAAGAAGAAGAAGAAGAGGAAGAAGAGGAAGAAGTAGACAAAGAGGAAGAAGAAGAAGAAGAAGAAGAAATAATTAAGACGAAGAAACAAAAAGAAGAAAGAAGAAAAGACAGTAAAAGAAGGAAGAAGAAGAAAAAAGAAGAAAGAAGAAAAGAAAGAAGAAAAAGGAGAAGAAAGTAGAAGAAGAAGAATGATGTAGAGGAAGAAGAAGAAAGAAGAAGAAGAAGAAGAAGAAGAAGAAGAAGAAAGAAGAAGAAGAAAGAAGAAAGAAGACGAGACAAGAAGAAGAAAGAAGTAGAAAAAAGAAAAAAGAAGAAGAAAGAAGAAGAAAGAAGAAGAAGAAGAGAAAGGAAAAATAAGAAGGAGAAAAAAGTAGAGAAAAAAGAAGAAAGAAATAGAAGGAAAAGAAGATGAAGAAAGGAGAAGAAGAAATAATAATAATAACTAGAACAAGGAGAAAACTAAGAAGAAGAAAAGGAGTAAGAGGAAGAAGAAGAAGAAGAAGAAGAAGATGATGATGATGAAAAAGAAGAGGAAGAAGAAAAAAAAAGAGAAGTAGAGGAAGAAGAAGATGAAGAAACGAATAGAAGTGGAAGAAGAAGAGAAGAAGAAGAAGAAGAAGAAGAGGAAGAAGATGAAAAAGAAGAACAAAACGAAGAAGAAGAAGAAGAAGAAGAAGAAGCGGAAGAAGGGGAAGAGGACGAAGAAGAAAAAGAAGAAGAAGAAGATGATGAAGAAGAAGAAGAAGTGGAAGACAAAGAAGAATGAAAAGAAGAAGAAAAATAATGAGCAGAAGAAAAGAAGAAGTAGAATGAAGAAGAAAAAATAAGAAGAAGAATGAAGAAGAAGACAAAAGAATAAAAAGAAAAAAGACGAAGAAGAAGGAAGAAGAAGAAGAAGAAGACGAAGAAGAAGAAGAGTAAGAAGAAGAAGTAAAAGATGATGAAGAAGAAGAAGTAGGAGAAGAAGAAGAAGAAGAAGAAGAAGAAGAAGAAGAAGAAGAAGAAGAAAGAAGAAGAAGAAGAAAGAAGAAGACGCAAGAAGAAGAAGAAGAAGAAAGAAGAAGAAGAAAGAAGAAAGAAGAAAGAAGAAGAAACAAGAAGAACAAAGAAGAAGAAAAAAGAAAAAAGAAGAATTAAGAAGAAAGAAGAAGAAAAAGAAGAAGAAGACGAAGAGAAAGGAGATGAAAAAAGGTGGAAAAAGTAGAGGAAGAAGAAGAAAGGGAAAGAAGAAAAAGAAGATGAACAAAGGAGAAGAAGAAATAATCTAATTAGGAAAAGAAGAAAAATAAGAAGAAGAAGAAGCAGAAGAGGAAGAAGAAGAAGAAGAAGTAGAGGAAGAAGAAGAGAAGATAAGAAAAAAGTGGAATAAGAAGAAGAAAAAGAAGAAAAAGAATAAGGAGATGAAAAAGAAGAAGAAAAAGAAAAAGAATAAGAAGAAGACGAAAAAGAAGAAGAAGTGGAAGAGAGAGAGAGAGAGAAGAAGAAGAAGAAGAAGAAGAAGAAGAAGAAGGAGAAGAAGAAGAAGATGTTGAAAAAGAAGAAGAAGAAGAAGAAGAAGAAGAAGAAGAAGAAGAAAAAGAAGAAGAAGAAGTAGAAGAAGAAGAAGACAAAAAAGTAGAAAAAGAAGAAGAAAAATAATAAGTAGAAGAAAAGAAAAAGAAGATGAAGAAGAAGGAGAATAAGGAGAAGAAGAAAGAAGAAGCAGAAAAAAGAAGAAGAATGAAGAAGAAGATGAATGAAGAAGAAGAAGGAAAACGAAGAAGGAAGAAGAAGAAGAAGAAGAAGAATAAGAAGAAGAAGAAGCAGAAAAAGAAGAAGAAGAAGAAGAAGAAGAAGAAGAACAATAAGAGGAAGAAGAAAAAGAAGAAAAAGAAGAAGAAAAAGAATAAGAAGAAGCAAGAAGAAGAAGAACTAGATGTAAAAGAAGTACTAAGAAGAAAGAAGAACAAGAATACTATAAAAAGAGAAGAAAGAAGAGGAAGAAGAAAGAAAAGGATGAGAAAGAAGAAGAATGAAGAAGAATAACAAGAAGAAGAAGGAAGAAGAAAAAGAAGAAATAAGAAGCAAAAGAAGAAGAAGAAGAGGAAGAGGAGGAAGAAGACGAAGAAGAAGAAGAAGAAGATGAAGAAGAAGACAGGGGAAGAATTAGAAGAAGAAGAAGAAAGAAGAGGAAGAATAATGGAACAAGAAGAAACAAGAAGAACAAAGTAGAAAAAGAAGATGTAAAATTAGAAAGAAGAAGAAAGAAGAAAAGGAATAAGAAAAAGGAGAAGAAAAAAGAAGAAGAAAGAAGAAGAAGAAAGAAGAAAGAAGAAGAACAAGAAGAAAGTAGAAGAAAGAAGAAAAAAAGAAGAAGATAGAAGAAAAAGAAGAAGAAAAAGGGGAGAAAGAAGAAGGAGAAGAAAGTGGAGGAAGAAGAAGAAGAAGAAGAAGATGATGATGAAGAAAGAAGAAGAAGAAGAAATAATAATAATCAGAAGAAGAATAAAAGAAGAAGAAGAAGAAGAAAATGAAGATGAAGAATTAGAAGAAAAAGAAGAAAAATAAGAAGAGATAAAGATGACGAAGAAGAAGAAGAAGAAAGAAGAAGAAAAACAAGATGAAAAAGAAGAAGAAAAAGAAGATGAAGAAGATAGAGAAGAAGAAAAAGAAAGAAAAGAAGAAGAAGAAGAAGAAAAGAAGAAGAAGAAGAAGAAGAAGAAGAAGAAGAAGAATGAATGAATGAAGAAGAAGAAAGAAGAAGATAAATCAAGTCGAAGAAGAAAGAAGAAGAAAAAAGAAGAAGATGAAAGAAGAAGAAGATGAAAAAGAAAAAGAAGAAGAAGAAGTAGAAGATGAAGAAGAATGAGAATAAGAAAATGAAGAAGAAGAACAACAAGAATAAAAGAAAGAGAAGAAATAAAATGAAGAAAAAAGAAGAAAAAGAACAAGAAGAAGAAAGAAGAAGAAGAACAAATAAGAAGAAGCAGAAGAGGAAGAAGAAGAAGAGGAAGAAGAAGAAGTGGAAGAAGAAGAAGAGGAAGAAGAAGATAGAAGATGGAGAGAAGAAGAAGAAGAAGAAGAAGAAGACGAAGAAGAAGAAGAAAGTAGAAGATGAGGAAGAAGAAAAAGAAGAAGAAACAAGAAAGAAGAAGAAACAAAAAGAAGAAGAAACTTGAGGAAGATGTAAAAGAAGAAAGAAGAAGGAAGAAAAAAGAAGTGGAAGAAGCAAAAAATGGAGAAGAAGAAGAAGAGAAGAAGAGAAGAACAAGAAGAAAGAAGATGAAAAAGAAGGAGAAAGAAGAAGAAGGAAAACAAAGAAGAAAGATGAAGATGAAATTAGAAAAATGAAATTGCAGAAGAAGAAGAAGAAGAAGAAGAAGAAAAAGAGGAAGAAGAAGAAGAAGAAGAAGAAGAAGAGAAGTAGAAGAAGAATGAAGAAGAAGAAGAAGAAGAGGAAGAAGAAGAGGAAGAAGTTAGAAGAAGAAGAAAAAAAAGTAGATGAAAAAAGAAAAAGAACGAAGAAGAAGAGGAAAAAAATAAGAAAATAAAGAAAAGGAAGAAGAATAAGAAGAAAAAGAAGAAGTAGAAGAAGAGAAGAAGAAGAAGAAAAAGAAAGAAGAAGAAAAAAAGAAGAAAGAAGAAGAAGAAAGAAAAAGAAAGAAAAAAGACGGAGGAAAAGGAAAAATGAAGAAGCAGAAGAATAAGAAGAAGAAGAAGAAGAATAAGAATAAGATGAAGAAGTAGAAGAAAAAAGAAGAAGAAGAAGGTAGAAGAAGAAGAAAAAGAAGAAGAAGAAGAAGAAGAAAAAGAGGAGGAAGAAGAAGAAAGAAGAAGAAGAAGAAGACGAAAGAAGTAGAAGAGGAAGAAGAAGAAGAAGAAGAAAAAGAAAAAGACGAAGAAGAAGAAAGAAGAAGAAGAAGAAGAAGAAGAAGTAGAAGAAGAAGAAGAAGAAACAAGAAGAAGACGATGAAGAAAGAAAAAGAAAAAGAAAGGAGAAGAAGAAAAAAGAACAGGAAGAAAGAAGAAGAAGAATAAGTATGAGGAAGAAGAAATAAGAAAAAGAAGGAAGAATAAAAATGAAGAAGAAGATGAAACAAAAAGAAGAAGAAGAAGAAGAAGAATATGAAGAAGAATGTGAAGAAGAATAAGACATTGAAGAAGAAGAAGGAAGAAAACAAAAAGAAGTAGAAGAAAGAAGAAAAAGATGAAGAAGAAGAAGAAAAAAGAAGAAGAAGAAGAAGTAGTAGTAGAAGAAGAAAGAAGAAGAAGAAGAAGAAGAAAGAAAAAGAAAAAGAAAAAAGAAGAAGAAAAAAGAACAAGAAGAAACTAGAAGAAGAATAAATATGAGGAAGAAGAAATAAGAAAAAGAAAGAAGAATAAAAATGAAGAAGAAGATGAAATAAGAAGAAGAAGAAGAAGAAGAAGAATATAAAGAATAAAAGAAGAAGAAGAAGTGGAAGAAGGAGAAGAAGAAGGAGAAGAAGAAAGAAGAAGAAGAAAGACGTAACAGGATGAAACAAGAAGAAGATGAAACAAGAAGAAGAAGAAGAAGAAGAATATGAAGAAAAAGAAGAAGAAGAAGTGGAAGAACGAGAAGAAGAAGGCGAAGAAGAAGAAAGACGGAACAAGATGAAACAAGAGGAAGATGTCAAATTAGAATGAAGAAGAAAGAAGAAAAATAAAAAGAAAAGGGAGCAGAAAAAAGAACGAGAAGAAAGAAAAGACGAAGAAAGAAAAAAGAAGAAGAAACAAGAAGAAAATAGAAGAAAGAAGAAAAAAAAGATGAACAAAGAAGATGGAAGAAGAAGAAGAAGAAGAAAAAGTAGGAGGAAGAAGAAGAAGAAAAAAGTGGAGGAAGAAGAAAGAAGAAGAAGAAGAAGAAGAAGAAGATGAAAGAAGAAGAAGAAGAAGAAGAAGAAGAATAAGAAGAGATAAAGATGAAAAAGAAGTAATAGAAGAAGAAGATGGAGAAGAAGAAAAAGAAGAAAAAGAAGGAGAGGAAGAAGAAGTAGAAGAAGAAAAGAAGAAGTAGAAGAAGAAAAAGAAGAAGAGGAGGAAGAAGAAGAATGAAGAAGAAGAAAGAAGAAGATGAATGAAGTCAAAGAAGAAAGAAGAAGAAAAAAGAAGAAGAGGATGATAGAAGAAGAAGATGAAGAAGAAGAAGAAGATGAAGAAGAAGAATGAGAGAAGAAACAAGAAGGAGAAGAAGAAGAAGTAGAGGAAAGGTGAAGAAAGAAGAACAAGAATAAGAAAAAAGAGAAGAAATAAGAAGAAGAAGAAGAAAGAAAAGGATGAGGAAGAAGAAGAAAGAAGAAAAAAATGAAGAAAAAAGAAGAAAAATAACAAGTAAAAGAAAGAAGAAGAAGAATAAGAAGAAGAAGAAGAATAAGAAGAAGACGAAGAGGAAGAAGAAGAAGAGGAAGAAGAAGAAGAAGATAGAAGATGGAGAGAAGAAGAAGAAGAAGAATAAGAAAGAAAGAAGAAACAAGAAGAAAGAAGAAGAAATTAGAAGAAAGAAGAAAAGCAAGAAGAAAAAGGGGAAGAAAGAAGGAGAAGAAAGAAGTAAAGGAAGAAGAAAGAAGAAAGAAGAAGAAGAAGAAGGAATTAAAGGAAGAAGATGAAGAAGAAGAAAAAAGAAGAAGAAAGAAAAATAAAGAAAAAAGTTGAAAAAAGAAAAAGAAAAATATAGAAGCTGAAGAAGAAGAAGATGATGATGAAGAAGAAGAAAAGATGAAGAAGAAGAAATAGAAGAAGAAGGAAGAAGAAGAAGAAAGAAGAAGAAGAAGAAGATAGAAGTACAAGAAGAAGAAGAAGAAGAAGAAGAAGAAGAAGAAGAAGAAAGAAGAAGAAGAAGAAGAAGAAGAAGAAGTAGTAAAAGAAGAAGAAAAAGAAAAAAAGGAGAAGAAGAATAGGAAGATAAGAAAGCAGAAGAAAGAAAAAGAAGAAGAAGAAGAAAGAAGAAGAAAAAGATAGGAGAATAAGAAAAAAGAACAAGAAGAAAGAAGAAGAATAATAAATAAGAATAAGAAATAAGAAAAAGAAAGAAGAAGAAAAATGAAGAAGAAGATGAGAAAGAAGAAGAAGGAGAAGAAGAAGAAGAAGAAGAAGAATAAGAAGAAGAAAAAGAAGAAGAAGAAGAAGAATAAGAAGAAGAAAAAGAAGA
>JAIUJO010000544.1:440000-452500 GCA_023846275.1 Vanilla planifolia | reverse complement strand
AGATGACGAAGAAGAAGAAAAAGAAAACGAAGAAAAAGAAGAGGAAGAAGAAGAAGAGGAATAAGAAGAAGAGGAAGAAGAAAAAAAGAACAAAAAAAATAAGAAAAATAAGAAGAACTAGTAAAAGAAGAAGTGAAGAAAAAGAAGAAGCAAGAAGAAGAAGAAGATGAAGAAAAAATATTATAGAAGGTAGAAGAAGAAAAAGAAGAAATAGATGAAGAAAGAAAAAAGAAAAAAGAAAAAAGAAGAATAAGAAGCAAGTAGTAGAAAAAGAAGAAGAAGAAAAAAAAGAATTAAGAAGAAATAAGAAGAAGAAGAAGAAGAAAGGAGAAGAAAGAAGTAGAAGAAAAAAGAAGTAGAAAAAGAAGAAGTAGAAGAAGAAGAAGAAATAAAAATAAGAAGAAGAGGAATAAGAACAATAAGAAGAAGAAGAAGAAGAAGAAGTAGATGAAAAAAAAGAAGAATGTAGAAGAAGAAGATTAAAAAGAAGAAGAAAAAGAAGAAGAAGAAGAAACAAGAAAAAGAAGAAGAAAAAGAAGAAGTACAAAAATGAATGAAGCAGAAGAAGAAAAAGAAGAAGAAGATGAAAAAACAAAAAAAAAAGAAGTAGAAGAAAAAGACAAAGAAAAGTAGAAGAAGAATAAAGAAGAAGAATAAGAAGTAAAAAAAAGAAGAAGAAAGGAGTATAAGAAGAAGACGAAGAAGAAGAAGAAGAAGAAGAAGAAGAAAAGGCAGAGGAAAATAAAGAGGAAGAAGAAGAATACAAAGAAGAAGAAGAAGCAAAAAGAAAAAGAAAGAAGAAGAAGAAGAAGACGAAAAAAGATGAAGAAGAAGAAGATGAAAAAAAAGAAAGAAGAAGAAGAAAGAAGAATAAGAAATAAGAAGATAGAAAAAGAAGAAAGAGGAAGAAGAATGAAGGAGATAGAAAAAGAAGAATGAAGAAGAAGAAAGAAGATAAAGAAAGAAGAAAAATAAGAAGTAGAAGAAGAAGAAGTAGAAGAAGAACAAGAAAAAGTACAAGAAGAAGAAGAAGAGGTTGAAGAAGAAGAAGAGAAAAAGGAAGAAGAAGAAGAGAAAGAGGAAGTAGTAGTAGCAGTAGAAGAAGAAGAAGAAAAAGCAAGAAGAAGAAGAAAAAGCAAGAAGAAGAAGAAGAAAAAGAAGAAGAAGAAGGTAGAAGATGAGGAAGAAAAAGAAGAAGTTCAAGGAGGAGAAATGTGTAAGAAGCACAAGAGGCAAAAAGAAGAAGAAGAAGAAGAAGAAGAAGAAGAAGAAGAAGATGAAGAAGATGAAGAAGAAGAAGAATAAGAAGTAGAAGAAGAAGAAGAAGAAGCTAAAAAAGAAAGAAGAGGAAAGAAGAAGAAGAGGAAAAAAAGGAGAAGAAAGAAGAATAAGAAGAAAGAAGAAGAGGAAGAAGAAGAAAGAAGAAGTGGAAGAATAAGATGAAAAAGAAGAAGAAGAAAGAAGAAGAAGAAGAAGAAGAAGAAAGAATGGGAAAGAAGAAGAAGAAATAAGAAGAAAGAAGAAAGAAGAAGAAAGAAGAAGAAGAACAAAGAAAAAAGAAGGAGAAGAAAAAGAAGAAGAAGAAGAAGAAGAAGAAGAAGTGGAAGAAGAAGAGTAAGAAGAAGAAAAAGAAGAAGATGAAGCAGATGAGGATGAAGAATTGGAAGGGGAAGAAGAAGATGAACAGGAAGAAGAAGAAGATGTAGAACAAGAAGAAAAAGTAGAAGAAGAAGAAGAAGAAGAAGAATGAGAAGAAGACAAAGAAGAAGAAGAAGAATATGAAGAAGAAGAAGAAGAAGAAGAAGAAGAAGGAGAAGATGAAGATGAAGAAGAAGAATAAGAAGAAGAAGAAGAAGAAGAAGAAGATGATGATGATGATGAAGGAGGAGGAGAAGTAGTAGAAGAAGAAGATGGAGGAGGAGGAGAAGAAGAAGAAGAAGAAAAAGAAAAAAAATGAAGGTGAAGAAAATTAAGAAGAAGAAAAAGTAGAAGAAGAAGATGAAAAAGAAGAAGAAGATGATGAAGAAGAAGAGGAAAAAGAAGAAGATGAAGAAGAAGAAGATGAAGAAGAAGTGGAAGAGGAAAAAGAAGAAGAATAAGTTAGAAGATAAAGAGGAGGAAGAAGAAGGAAGAAAAGGAAGAAGAAAAAGAAGAAGAAAATGATGAAAGAAAAAGAAGAAAGTGAAGCACGAACAATAAGAAGATGCAAGAAGAGGAGGAAGAAGAACAAGCAGAAGAAGAAAAAGAAGAAGAAGAAGAAGAAGAAGAAGAAAAAGAATAATAAGAATAAGAAGAAGATTAAGAAAAAGAAGGAGAAGAAGAAGAGAAAGAAAGAAGAAAAAAAATAGAAGAAGAAGAAGAAGAGAAAACGAAGAAAGAAGAAGAAGAAGAAGAATAAGAAAGAAAGAGAAAGAGAAAGAAGAAGAAGAAGAGAAAACGAAGAAAGAAGAAGAAAAAAAGAACTAAAAGGAAAAAGAAGGAGAAAGATAAAGAAGAAGAAGAAGAAGATGATGATGATGAAGAAGAAGAAGGAGAGGGAAGAAGAAGAAGAGGAAGAAGAAGAAGGAAGAAAAAGAAGAAGCAAGAAGAAGAAGAAAGAAGAATAAATGAAGAAGAAGAAGAAGAAGAAGAAGATGAAGAAAGAAAAAGAAGAAATATGAAGAAGAAGAAGAAAGAAGGAGAAAGAAGAAGAATGAAGAAGAGGAAGAGAAGAAGAAGAAGAAGAACAACATGATGAAGAAGAAGAATAAAAAGTAGTAGAAGTATTAATAGAAGAAGAAGAAAAAAAAGAAGCAAGAAGAAGAGAAAGAACAAAAAGAAGAAAGAAGAAACAGAAGAAGAAGATGAAGAAAAAGAAGAAGAACCAAGAAGAAAAAGAAGAACTTGAAGAAGAAGAAAAAGAAAAAGAAGAAGAAGAAAGAAGAAGAGGAAGAATAAAAAAGAAGAAAAATATCGAGAAAGAAAAAGGAAGAAGAAGAATAAGAAGAAGATGCAAGAAGAAGTAGAAGAAGAAGAAGAAGAAAAAGAAGAAGAAGAAGAAATAAGAAGAAGACGAAGAGGAAGAAGAAGAAGAGGAAGAAGAAGAAGATAGAAGATGGAGAGAAGAAGAAGAAGAAGAATAAGAAAGATAGAAGAAGAAACAAGAAGAAGAAAGAAGAAATTAGGAGAAGAAAGAAGTAAAAGAAGAAGAAAGAAGAAAGAAGAAGAAGAAGAAGGAATTAGAGGAAGAAGATGAAGAAGAAGAAAGAAGTGTTCTACAACTTTCTTCTTCATTCTTCTTCATCTTTCTTCTTCTTGTTGTTCTTTTTCTTCTGATTCTTTCTTCTTTCTTTTTCTTCTTCTTCTACTTATTCTTTCTTCTCCATCTTCTTTCTTCTTCTTTCTTCTTCATTCTTCTTCTTTCTTCTTCTTTTTCTTCTAATTCTTTCTTTTTCTTTCTTCTTCTTCTAATCCTTCTTCATTCTTATTCTTCTTCTTCATCTACTACTATTTCTTTCTTCTTTTTTATTCATCTTCTTCCTTCTTCTTTCTTCATATTGATTCTCCTTCTTCTACTTTAATATTTTTTTTATCTTCTTTTCTTCTTCTTCTTCTTTCTTCTTTTCTTCTTTCTGCTTCTTTTTTTCTTCTTCTTTCTTCTTCTTCTAAAATTTTCTTCTTCTTCGTCTTCTTCTTCTTCTTCTTCTTCTTCTTCTTCTTCTCCTTCTCTTCTACTTCTTCTTCCTCTACTTCTTTGTTCTTTTTCTTCTTTCTACTGCTTTCTTTTTGTTCTTTCTTATTTTTCATTCTTCTTCTTCTAC
Organism: Vanilla planifolia; assembly: GCA_023846275.1. Classification (NCBI taxonomy): domain Eukaryota; kingdom Viridiplantae; phylum Streptophyta; class Magnoliopsida; order Asparagales; family Orchidaceae; genus Vanilla; species Vanilla planifolia. The sequence goes on along the minus strand of JAIUJO010000544.1, from coordinate 448,700 downwards.
TTTCTTTTTCTTCTTCTTCTTTCTTCTTCTTCTTCTTTCATTTTCATTATTATTCATCTCCTAATTCTTTCATCTTCTTCTTTTTCTTGTTACTTCTTCTCCTTCTTTCTTCTTTTCTTTCTTTCTTTTTCTCCTTATTACTTCTTCTTTATTCTTCTTCTTCTAATTCTTTCTTCTTTTTACTTCTTCTTTTTCTTCTACTTCAACTTCTTTCTTCTTCTTCCTCTTCTTTCTTCTTCTTCTTTCTTCATCTTCATTCTTCACTTTCTGCTTCAACTTCTTACTTCTTCTTCTTCTTCTTCTTCGTCTTCCTTCTTCTTCTTACCCTTCATCTTCTTCCTTCTTCTTCTTCTCCTTCATTTTCTTCTTTCTTCTTCTTCTTTTTTAATTTTCTTTTTTCTTCTACTTTCTTCTTCTTCTCTCTTCTTCTTCCTCTTCTTCTTGTTCTTTCTTCTTCTCCTTCTTCTTCTTCTTCTTCCTCTTCTTCTTATTTCTTCTTCTTCTTCTTTCTTTTTCATCTTGCTTCTACTTCTTCTTCCTTCTTTTTCTTCTTCCACCTTCTTTTTCTTCTTCTTCCTTCTTCTTCTACATCTACTTCTTCTCCTTCTTATTGTTTTTCCTCATATTCTCCTTCTACTTCTTCATCTTCATCATCTTCTTCTTCTTCTTCTTCACTCTTGATCTTCATTATTCTTCTTCTACTTTCTAATACTTTCTTCTTCTTCTTCTGGTTATTCTTCTTTTCTTATCCTTCTTCTTCTTCTCCTATTTTTACTTCTTCCTCTTATTATTATTATTATTATAATTATTATTATTCTTCTTCTTCTTTTTCTTCTTTTTTTTCTTAATCTTCTTCTTCTTCTCTTTCAAATTCTTCTTCATACTCTTCTTCTTATTCTTACTCTTCTTCTTCTTCTTCTTCTTCTTCTTATTCATTTTCTTCTTTTTCTTCTTCGTATTCTTCTTCTTCTTCGTCTTCCACTTTTTCCATATCAACTTCATCTGCTCCTTCTTCTTTTTCTACTTCTTCTCCTTCTTCTTCATATACTTCTTCTTTTTCTTCTTCATCATCATCTTCTTCTTCTTCTTCTTCTTCTTCCTCCTTTTCTTCTTCTTATTCTTCTTCTTCTTCTTCTTCTTCTTTTTCTTCTTCTTCATCTACTTCTTCCTCTTGTTATTCTTCTTCTTCTTCTTCTTCTTCTTCTACTACTACTTTTTCTTCTTCTTCTTTTTCTTCTTCTTTCCTACTTCTTCTTCTACTTCTTTTATTCTTCTTCTTCTTCTTCTTCTTTTTCTTCTTCTTCCTCTTCTTCTTCTTCATCTTCTTCTTCTTCCTTCTTTTTTCGTCTTCTTCTTTCTTCTACTTCTTGTAATTCATTCTTCTTCTATATTCGCCTTCTTCTTGTTCTTCATTCTTCTTCTTCTTCTTCTTCTTCAACTTCTTTATTCTTCTTATTCTTATTCTTCTTTCTTCTTCTTCTTCTTCTTCTTCTTCTACTTCTTTTTTCTTCTTCTTCTTTCTTTAACTTCTTTATTTTTCATCTTCTTTCTTCCTTTTCTTTCTTCTTCTTCTTCTTGTACTAATTGATTCTTCTTCATTCTTCTTCTTCTTCTTCTTTTCTTCTTCATTCCTCTTCTTCTTGTCCTTCTTCTACTTCTTTCTTCTTCTTCTTTGTTTATCTTCTTTCTTCTTGCTCTTTTTCTTCTTCTTCATATTCTTCTTCTTCTTCTTCTTCTTCTACTTCTTTTTCATAATCTTCATCTTCTTCTTCTTCTTCTCCTTCTTCTTCTTCTTCTTCTTCTTCTTCTTCTTCCTTTTCATCTTCTTCTTCATATTCTTCTTTTTCTTCTTCTTCTTTCCACTTCTTCTTCTTCATCTTCTTCTTCTTTCTTCTTCTTCTTCATCTACTTCTTTCTTCTTCTTCTTCTTCCTCTTCTTCTTTCTTCTTCTTCTTCTTTCTACTTTCTCTTTCTTCTACTTCTTCTTTCTTCTTCTTCTTAATTCTTCTTTTTCTTCTTCTTCTTCTTCATTTTTGCCATCTTCTTCTCTTTCTTCTTCTTCTCTTAATGTTCGTTTTTATTTTTCTTTCTTTTTCTTCTTCCTCCTTACTTCTTCTCCTTCTTCTTCTTCTTTCTTCTCCAATATTCTTCTTCATTTTCTAATTCTTACTTCTTTCTTCTTCTTCTTCTTCTTCTTCTATTTCTTCTTCTTCTTTCTTTTTCTTCTTTCTTTTTCTTCTTCTTCTTTCTTCTTCTTCTTTCTCCTTCTTTTTCTTCCTCTTCTTCTTTTACATTCCTCTACTTCTTCTCCTTTTACTTCTTTTTTCTTCTTCTTCTTTCTTTATTTTCTTTCTTTTTCTTCTTTCTTCTTTTTCTTTGTTCTTCTTCTACTTCTACTTCCTCTTCTTCTTCTTCTTCTTCTTTTCTTTTTCAAATTCTTCGTCTTCTTCTTCTTCTTTTTCTACTTCTTCTTCAATGTTCTTTCATTCTTCTTCAACTTTCTTTCATTCTTCTTCTTCTACTTCTTCTGCTTCTTCATTCTTCTTCTTCTTCTTCTTCTTTCTACTTCTTTCTCTTCTTCTTTATTCTTCTTCTAAATTCTTCTTCAAAATCCTTCTTCTTCTTCTTCTTTTCCTTCTTTCTCTTCTTTTTCCTCTACTCTTCTTTGTTCTTTTTATTCTTTCTTCTTCTTTCTTCTTATTCTGACTTATTTTTCTTACTTCATCTTTTTTTCTTCTTTCTTCTTCTTCTTCTTTCTTCATCTTTGTTCTTTTTCTTCTATTTCTTTCTTCTTCCTTCTTCTTCTTACCTCTTCTCCTTCTTTCCTCTTCTACTTCTTTCTTCTCCTTCACTCTTCTTCTTTTTCTTCTAATTCGTTCTTCTTTCTTCTTGTTCTTCTTCTTTGTCCTCTACTTCTTTTAGTAAAACTTCTGTCATCTTTTACTACAACTGCTTTATTCTTCTTCCTCTCCTTTCTTCATCTTCTTTCTTCTTCTTTTTCTTATTCTACCTCTTATTCTTCTTTTCCTTCTTCTACTTCTTCTTCTTCGTATTCTTCATCTTCTTATCCTTGTACTTCTTCTTCTTCTTCTTCTTATTCTTCTTCTTCTTCTTCTTTTTCTTCTTTTTATTCTTCCTCTAACTCTTCTTCTGCTTCTTCTTCTTCTTTCTCTTCTTTTTCATATTCTTCTACATCTTCTTCTTCTTCTTCATCATCATCTTCTTCTTCTTCTTCTTCTTCTTCCTCTTCTTTCTTCTTCTTCTTCTTCTTCTTCTTATTCTTCTTCTTCTTCTACTACTACTTCTTTTATTCTTCTTCTTCTTCTTCTTCCTCTTCTTCTTCTTCCTTCTTCTTTCGTCTTCTTCTTCTTTCTTCTGCTTCTTCTTTTAATTCATTCTTCTTCTATATTCGCCTTCTTCTTGTTCTTCATTCTTCTTCTTCTTCTTCTTCTTCTTCAACTTCTTTATTCTTCTTTTTCTTATTCTTCTTTCTTCTTCTTCTTCTTCTTCTTCTTCTACTTCTTTTTTCTTCTTCTTCTTTCTTTAACTTCTTCATTTTTCATCTTCTTTCTTCATTTTCTTTTTTCTTCTTCTTGTACTAATTCTTTCTTCATTCTTCTTCTTCTTCTTCTTTTCTTCTTCATTCCTCTTCTGCTTGTCCTTCTTCTACTTCTTTCTTCTTCTTCTTTGTTTATCTTCTTTCTTCCTGCTCTTCTTCTTCTTCTTCATATTCTTCTTCTTCTTCTTCTTCTTCTTCTTCTTCTGCTTCTTTTTCATAATCTTCATCTTCTTCTTCTTCTTCTCCTTCTTCTTCTTCTTCTTCTTTTTCATCTTCTTCTTCTTCTTTCCACTTCTTCTTCTTCATCTTCTTCTTCTTTCTTCTTCTTCTTTCTACTTTCTCTTTCTTCTACTTCTTCTTTCTTCTTCTTCTTAATTCTTCTTCTAAATTATTCTTTTTCTTCTTCTTCTTCTTCTTTTTTGCCATCTTCTTCTCTTTCTTCTTCTTCTCTTAATGTTCGTTCTTATTTTTCTTTCTTTTTCTTTTTCTTTCTTTTTCTTCTTCCTCCTTACTTCTTCTCCTTCTTTCTTCTTCTTCTTTCTTCTCCATTATTCTTCTTCATTTTCTAATTCTTACTTCTTTCTTCTTCTTCTTCTTCTTCTTCTATTTCTTCTTCTTATTTCTTTTTCTTCTTTCTTCTTCTTCTTCTTCTTTCTTCTTCTTCTTTCTCCTTCTTTTTCTTCCTCTTCTTCTTTTACATTCCTCTACTTCTTCTCCTTCTACTTCTTTTTTCTTCTTCTTCTTTCTTTATCTTCTTTCTTCTTTTTCTTTGTTCTTCTTCTACTTCTACTTCCTCTTCTTCTACTTCGTCTTATTCTTCTTCTTCTTCTTGTTCTTTTCTTTTTCAAATTCTTCGTCTTCTTCTTCTTCTTTTTCCTCTTCTTCTTCAACATTCTTTCATTCTTCTTCAACTTTCTTTCATTCTTCTTCTTCTACTTCTTCTGCTTCTTCTTTCTTCTTCTTCTTCTTCTTCTTTCTACTTCTTTCTCTTCTTTTTTATTCTTCTTCTAAATTCTTCTTCAAAATCCTTCTTCTTCATCTTCTTCTTCTTCTTTTCCTTCTTCCTCTTCTTCTTCCTCTACTCTTCTTTATTCTTTTTATTCTTTCTTCTTCTTTCTTCTTATTCTGTCTTATTTTTCTTACTTCTTTTTTTTTCTTTCTTCTTCTTTGTTCTTTTTCTTCTATTTCTTTCTTCTTCGTTCTTCTTCTTACCTCTTCTCCTTCTTTCTTCTTCTACTTCTTTCTTCTCCTTCACTCTTCTACTTCTTCTTCTAATTCGTTCTTCTTTCTTCTTCTTCTTCTTCTTCTTCGTCTTCTTCTTCTTTTAGTAAAACTTCTGTCATCTTTTACTACCACTACTTTCTTCTTCTTCCTCTCCTTTCTTCATCTTCTTTCTTCTTCTTTTTCTTATTCTACCTCTTATTCTTCTTTTCCTTCTTCTACTTCTTCTTCTTCGTATTCTTCATCTTCTTATCCTTGTTCTTCTTCTTCTTCTTCTACTTATTCTTCTTCTTCTTCTTTTTCTTCATATTCTTTTTCTTCTTCTTTTTCTTCTTTTTATTCTTCCTCTAACTCTTCTTCTGCTTCTTCTTATTCTTTTTCTTCTTTTTCATATTCTTCTACATCTTCTTCTTCTTCTTCATCATCATCTTCTTCTTCTTCTTCTTCTTCTTCTTCTTCTTCTGCTTCTTCTTCTTCGTTCTTCTTCTTCATCATCTTCTTCTTTCATCTTCGTCTTTTTCTTCTGCTTCTTCTTCCTTCTTCTTCTTCTTCTTTCTACTTCTTCTTCCTCTTCTATTTTCTTCTTCTTGTAAATTCTTCTTCTTACTCTAAATCTTTCTCTTTTCTTCTTCTTCTTCTAGTAAAATTTCTTTCTTCTTCTACCACAACTAGTTTCTTCTTCTTCCTCTTCTTTCTTCATCATCTTTTTTTTGCTTTTACTTCTTTTACTTCTTTATATTCTTCTTCTTTTTCTTCTTCTTCTTCTTCTTCTTCTTCTTCTTATTCTACTTCTTATTCTTCTTCTTCTTACTTTTTCATCTTCTTTTTTTCTTTTTCTTCATCTTCTTCTTGTTCTTCTTTGCCTTCTTCTTCTTCTTCTTCTTCTTCTTCTGTTTGTTCCTCTTCTTCTACTTCATCTTGTTTTTCTTTATTCTTCTTCTTCTTGATCTTCTTCTTTCTTCTTCTTCTTCTTCTTTGTCTTTTTTTCTTCATCTTCCTCTTCTTTTTCTTTTTCTTTCTTCTTCCTCTCCTTCATCTTATTCTTTTTTCTTCTTTCTTCATCATCTTTCTTCTTCTCCTTCTTTTTTCATCTTTTTCTTCCTCCACTTCTTTGTTATTTTTTCTTTTTTCTAATTCTTTCATGTTATTTCTTATTTTTGTTTTATGTTTTTCTCCTTTCTTTTTCTTTTACTTTCTTCTTATTCCTCTTTCTTCTTCTTTATTCTTCTTCTTTTCATTCTTTCTTCTTCTTTCTTCTTCTTCTTACTTCTTCTCCTTCTTTCTTCATCTTCTTCTTTCTTCTCCTTTATTCTTCTTCTTATTCTAATTCTTTCTTCTTCCTAATTCTTCTTCTTTTTCTAATAAAATTTCTTGCTTCTTCTACTATAACTTCTTTCTTCTTATTCCTTTTCTTTCTTCATCTTCTTTCTTCTTTTGTCTTCTTCTTCTTCATTCTTCTTCTTCTTCTTCTTCTTTCTTCTTCTTCTTCCTCCTCTTCTACTTCTTCTTTCTCCTTCTTCTTCTTCTTTCTGCTTCTTCCTTCTTTCTCTTCTTCTTTCTTGTTCTTCTAAATTCTTCCTCAAAAATCTTGTTCTTCTTCGTCTTCTTCTTTTTCTTCTTCTTCTTCTTCTTCTCCTTCTTCTTCTTCTTCTTCCCTTACTTCTTTGTTCTTTTGCATCTTTCTACTACTTTCTTCTTGTTCTTTCTCATTTTTCTTACTTCTCCTTCTTCTTTCTTTTTCTTCTTCTTTCTTCTTCTTCTTTCTTCATCTTTTTTCTTCTTCTTCTAATTCTATGTTCTTCTTTCCTCTTCTTCTTCTTCTACTTCTTCTACTTTTTCTTCTTCTTCCTCTTCTTATTCTTTTTCTTCTATCTTTTGCTTCATTATCTTCTTTTTCTTCATCTTCTTTTCTTATTATTATTATTATTATTCTTCTTCTTCTTCTTCTTCTTCTCCTTCTTCTTCTTCTTCTTATTCTTCTACTTCTTCTTTTTTTCTTCTCCTTCATATTCTTCTTCTTCTTCTTTTTCATATTCTTCTTCTTCTTCTTCTTCTTCTTCTTCTTCTTCTTCTTCTTCTTTTTCTTCTTCTTCATCCTTATATACTTTCATCTTCCCCATCATATTTTTTTTCTTCATCTTTTTCTTCTTATTCTTCTTTTATTTCTTCTTTTTCTTTCTCATCTCCTTCTTTTTCTTCTTCTATTTCTTCTTCTTCTTCTTTCTTCTTTTTCTTCTTTCTTCTTTTTATTCTTTAATTCTTTCTCCTTCTTTCTTCTTCTTCTAATTATTCTTCTTCTTTATTCTTCTTTCTCTTCTATTTCTTTATTCTTCTTCTTCTTTCTTCTTCTTACTTCTTCATCCTCTTTCTTCATCTTGGTTATTCTTCTTTTACTTTCTTATTTTTTTCTTTTTCTTCCTCTTCTTCTTCTTCTTCTTTTCATTCTTCTTCTTCTTCTTCATCTTCTTCTTCTACTTCTTCTTCTTCTTCTTTTATTCTTTCTTCCTTTTCATCTCTCTTCTTCATTCCTCTTCTTCTTCTTTTAGTTCTTTCTCTTTCTTCTTCTTCTTCTTCTTCTTTGCTCTTTCTTCTTCTTCTTTCTTCTTTCTTCTTTCTTCTTTCCTCTTCTTTCTTCTTCTGCTTCTTCTTCTTCTTTCTTCTTCTTCTTTTTCTTCTTCTTCTTCCTCTTCTTTTCTCGCCTTTCTTCTTCTTCTTCTTCTAATTTTTTCATCTTCTTTCTTCTTCTCATCTTCGTTCTTCTTGCACGTTCTTCTTTTTCATCATCATCATCTTCTTCTTCTTCCTTTTCTTGTTTACTCTTCTTCCTTCTCCTTCTTTCTTCTTCTTTCATCTTCTTCTTATTCTTATTCAATCTTCTTCTTTCTTCATCTTCTTTCTTCTTCTTGTTCTTTCTTCTTCTTCTTCTTTCTCCTTTCTTCTTTTTTCTCCTTCCTATTCTTATTCTATCTTCATCTTTCTTCATCTACTTTCTTCTTTTTGTTCTTTCTTCTTCTTTTTCTACTTCTTTCTTTTCTTTCTTCTACTTTCATCTTCTTTCTTCATCTACTTCTTCTTCTTTGTTATTATTATTCTTCTACAACTATTTCTTTCTTCTTCTTCTTTATCATCTTTCTTCTGATTCTTTCTTCTACTACTTTTTTTTTCTTCTTTTTCTTTCTTCTTCGTCTTCTTTATACTACTTTTTTTCTTCTTCTTCATTCTTCTTCTAATTTCTCTTCTTCTTCTTCTTTTTTTTCTTTACTTTCTACTTCTTCTTTTTTTCTTTTTCTTCTTTCTACCTCTTCTTTGTTCTTTTTCTTCTTTCTTCTTTTTCTTTTTTTTTCTTTTTTCTTCTTCATTCATTCTTCTTCTTTCTTCTTCTTTTCCCTTCTTCTTTATTCTTCTTCTTCTTGAAATCCTTTCATCTTCTTCCCTTTCTTTTTCTTCTTCTTCTTCTTCATCCTTCTTCCTCTTCTTCTACTACAACATCTGTCTTCTTCATCTTCGTCTTCTCTCTTCATCTTCATTCTTAATTTTCTATTTTCTTCTTCTTCTTCAACAACTACTACCTCTTCTTCTTTTTCTTATTCATCTTCTACTTGTTCTTCTTTTCTTCTTCTTCTTCTTCTTTTTCTTCTTTTTCCACTTCTACTGCTTCTTCTTCTTCTTCTTCTTCTTCTTCTTTTTCTTCTTCTTCTTCTTCCTCTTCTTCTTCTACTCCTTTTTCTTCTTCTTCTTCTTCTACTTCTACTTCTTCTATTTCTTTTTCTTCACCATCTTTCCTCTTTCTTCTTCTCCTTCCTTCTTCTTCCTTTTTGTTCTTTCTTCTTTCCTTTTCTTTCTTCTTTTGCTTTTTGTTCTCCTTCTTTCTTCTTTTGCTTTTAGTTCTTCTTCTTCATTTATTAGTACTTTTTCTTTAT
>JAIUJO010000544.1:412500-435000 GCA_023846275.1 Vanilla planifolia | reverse complement strand
TCTTCTTCTTTCACATTATTTTACTTTTTCTTCTTCTTCTTTCTTCTTCTTCTTCTACTTTCTTCTTCTTTCTTCATCAACATTTTCTTCTTCTCCTTCTTCATCTTCATCTTCTTCTTCTTCTACTTCTTCTTCTGCTTCTTTTTCTTCTTCTTCTTCTTCTTCTTCTTTTCGTCTTCTTTTCCTTCTTTCTTCTTCTTCTTCTTCTTCTTCTTCTTCTTCTTCTTCTCCTTCTTGTTCTCTCTTCTTCTTCCTCTTGATTATCTTCTTTTTCATCTTCTTTTTCTTCTTCTTCTTCTCCATCTTCTTCTTCTTCTGCTTCTACTTCTTCTTCTTTGTTCTTTTTCTTCTTCTTCTTCTTTTTCTTTCCTCTTCTTCATCATCTTCTTCTTTCTTATACTTTTTTCTTCTCCTTTTTTATTCTTTTTCTACTTCTTCATTTTTTTCCTTCTTGCTCCATCTTCTTTCTTCTTCTTCTTCTTCTTATTCTTTCATTCTTGTTCTTATTCCACTTCTTCTCCCATCTTCTTCTACTTCTTTTTCTTTCTTCTTCTTTCTTCTTCTTCTTTCTTCTTTTTTTTTCTTTCATCTTCTTTTTCTTTTTCTTCTTCTTCCTCTTCTTCTTCTTTTTCTTTCTTCTTCTTCTTCTTCTTCTTCTTCTTCTTCTTCTTTCTTCTTCTTCATCTTTCTTCTTCTTCTATCTTTTTCTTCTTTATTCTTCTTCTTCTTCCACCTTTTCTTTTGCTTCTTCTTTTCTTCTTTCATTCTTCTTGTTTCTTTATCTTCATACTCCCATTTCTTCTTTCTTCTTCTTCTTGTTTCATCATCTTTTTCTTTATCTTCATCATCTTCTTCTTCTTCTTGTTTATTCTTCCTCTTCTTCTTCTTCTTCTTTTACTTCCTTTTCTACTTCTTCTTCATTTTCTTCTTCTACTTCCTTGTCTTCTTCTTCTTCTTCTTCTTCCCCCACTTCTTCTTCTTCTTCTTCTTCTTCTTCTTCTTCTTCTTCTTGTCCTTCTCCTTCTTCCTCTTCTTCTTCTTCTTTTTCTTCTTCTTCATCTTTTTCTTCTTCTTCTTCCTTCTCTTTATTAATTTTCTTCATCTTCTTCTTCTTTTACTTCTTTTTCTTCTTCTTCTTCTTCTTCTACTTCTTCCTCTTCTTCTTCTTCTTCTACTTGGTATTGTTTTTTTCACCTTCTTCTTCTTTCTTCTTCTTTTTCTTCTTCTTCTTCTTTTTCTTCTTTCTTCTTCCTCTTCTTCTTCTTCTTCTTTCATCTTCCTCGTCTTCTTCTTCTTTTTCTTTATTCTTCTTCTTCATCTTCTTCTTTCTTCTTCTTCTCCATCTTCTTCTTCTTTCTTCTCCTTCTTCTTTCTTCATCTTCGTTCTTTTTTATTTCTTTTCCTTCTTCCTCTTCTTTCTTCCTCTTGTTCTTCTTCTTCTTCATATTTCTTTCAATTTTCTCTTTCCTCTTCTTCTCATTCTTCTTCTTTGTTATTCTTCCTTTTTGTTCTTCTTCTCTTTCTTTCTTATTCTACATTCATCTTCTACTTCCTTCTTCTTCTTCTCCATTTGTCTAAATTTATTTTTCTTCTTCTTCTTTCTTCTTCTTTTCTTCCCCTTCTTCTCCTTCTTCGTCTTCTTTGTCATTCTTATTCTTGCACTTCTTCTTCTTTTTCATCTTCTTCTTTTCTTTCTCTTCGTTTTCTTTTTCTTTCTCTTCATCTTCTTTTTCTTCCTCATCTTCTTCTTCTTCTTCTTCAACCTATTTTTCTTCTTCTTCTTCTTATTCTTATTCTTCTTCTTATTCTTCTTCTTCTTCGTCTTCCTCTTCTTCTCTTCTACTTCTTCTTCTTCTTTTTCTTCTACTTCTTCTTCTTCTTCTTCTTCTTCTTCTACTACTTCTTCTTCGTCTTTTTCTTCTTCTTCTTCTTCTTCTTCTGCTTCTTCTTCTTCTTCATCTTATTCTTCTTCTTCTTCTTCTTCTTCTTCTTCTTCTTTTTCCACTTCTTTTTCTTCTATTTCTCCTTCTTTTTCTACTTCTAATCCTTCTTCTCCATGTTATCCTTCATCTTCTTCTTCTTCTTCTTCTTTGTTCTTTTTCTTCTTCTTCTTCTTCTTTTCTTTCCTCTTCTTCATCATCTTCTTCTTTCTTATACCTTTTTCTTCTTCATTTTTATTCTTTTTCTCCTTCATTTTTTTTCCTTCTTGCTTCATCTTCTTTCTTCTTCTTCTTCTTCTTCTTCTTAATCTTTCATTCTTGTTCTTATTCTTCTTCTTCTCTCATCATCTTCTACTTCTTCTTTTTCTTTCTTCTTCTTCTTTCTTCTTCTTCTTTCTTCTTTTTTTTTTCTTTCATCTTCTTTTTATTTTTCTTCTTCTTCCTCTTCTTCTTCTTCTTCTTCTTTCTTCTTCTTCTTCTTCTTTCTTCTTCTACATCTTTCTTCTTCTTCTGTCTTTTTCTTCTTCATTCTTCTTCTTCTTCCACTTTTTCTTTTACTTCTTCTTTCTTTCTTTCATTCTTCTTATTCTTCTTCTTCTTGTTTCTTTATCTTCTTACTCCAATTTCTTCTTTCTTCTTCTTCTTGTTTCATCATCTTTTTCTTTATCTTCATCATCTTCTACTTCTTGTTTATTCTTCTTCTTCTTCTTCTTCTTCTTCTTCTACTTCCTTTTCTACTACTACTTCTTCTTCTTCTTCTACTTCCTTGTCTTCTTCTTCTTCTTCTTCCCCCACTTCTTCTCTTTCTTCTTTGTCTTCTTCTTCTTCTTCTTCTTGTCCTCCTTCTCCTTCTTCTTCTTCTTCTTTTCTTCTTCTTCTTCCTTCTCTTTATTCATCTTCCTCCTCTTCTTCTTCTTCTACTTCTTTTTCTTCTTCTACTTCTTGTTTTACTTCTTCCTCTTCTTCTTCTTCTTCCTCTTCTTCTTCTTCCACTTTTCTTCTTCTTCTTCTTCTTCTTCTTCTTCTTCTCTTTTTTCTCCTTCTTCTTCTTCTCCTTCTTCTTCTTCTTCTTCTTCTTCTTCTTCTTCTTCTTCGTCTTCTTCTTCTTCTTCTTCATCTTCTTCTTCTTCTTCTTCTTCTTTTTCTTCTTCTTCTTTTTCTTCTTTTTCTTCTTCATATTCTTCTTCTTCTCTTACTTCCTCTTCATCATCATCATCATCATCATCATCTTCTTCTTCTTCTTCTTCTTCTTCTCCTTCCTCTTCTTCTTCTTCTTCTTCTTCTTCTTCTTCTTCTTCTTCCTCCTCTTCCAGTACGTCTCCTTGTTCTTCTTCCACTTCATCTACTACTACTACTACTACTACTACTTCTTATTCTTCCTATTCTTCTTCCTCGTCTTCTTCTTCTTCTTCTCATTCTTCTTTACTCTTTCTTCTCCTTTGTTTTTCTTTTTCTTCTTTCATCTTTTTTCTTCTTTCCTCTTCTTTTTTCTTCTTCTTCTTCATATTCTTCTTTCATCTACGTCTTCTTCTACTTCTTCTTTTTCTTATCATTATTATTATTATTATTATTATTGTTGTTGTGTTTATTATTATTATTATTATTATTATTATTATTATTATTATTATTGTTATTATTATTATTATTATTATAACTATTATTTTTTATTCATCTTCTTTTTCGTCTTCTTCTTCTCCTTCTTCTTTCTTCTTCTTTGTTCATCTTCCTTTTTTTGTTCTTCTTTTTTCTTCTGTTTCTTTATCTTCTACTTCTTTTTTCTTCTTTTTCTTAATTCTACTTCTTCTTTCATCATCTTTTTCTTTTTCTTATTCTTCGTCCTTTTCTTCTTCTTCTTTCTTCTTCTTCTTTTTCTCCATCTTCTTCTTTCTTCTTCATCTTCTTCTTCCTCTACCTTTTTCTTCTTTCTTCATCTTCTTTTTTCTTCTTCATGATTCTTTCTTCTTGTTCCTCTCCTTTTTTCTTCTTCTTCTTCTACTTCTTTTCTTTTTCTTCTTCTTCTCCTTCTCCTTCTTCTTCTTTCTGCTTTCTTCTTCTTTTTTTCTTTCTTCTTCTTCTTCCTCTCCTTCTTCTTTCTTCTTCTTCTTCTCCTTTTTCTTCTTCCTCTTCTTTTTCTTGTTATTTCTTCCCTTTCTTCTTTCTTCTTCTTTCTTCTTCTTCTACTTCTTCTTTCTTAAACTTCTTTCTTTTTCTTCTTTCCCTTTCTTCTTCTTCTTCTTCTTTTCTTCTTTTCTTCTTTTTATTCTTCTCCTTTATTTTCTTCTTCTTCTTCTTCTTCTTTCTCCTTCTTCTTCTTTTACCTTCTTCTTCCTCTTATTTCTTCTTCTTCTCCTTTAATCTTATTCTTCTTTTTATTCCACTTCTTTTTCATCTTCTTCTTTCTTTCTTTCTTCTTCTTCTTCTTCTTCTCTTCTTAGTACTTCTTTTCTTTCCTTTTTTTCCCTCATCTTCTTGCTTCTATTTCTTCTCTCTACTTCTTCATCTTTCATCTACTTTTTATATTTCTTCTTCTTCTTCTTTATTCTTCTTCTTTCTTCTTCTTCTTCCACTTCTTCTTCTTCTTTTTCTTCTTCGTCTTCTTCCTCCACCTTTTCTTCTTCTTTTTCTTCTTCTTCTTCTTCTTTCTCACCATCATCTTCTTCTTCTTATTCATCTTCTTCTTCTTCTTCTCCTTCTTCTTCTTCTTATTATTTTTCTTCTTCTTCTTCTTCCTCTTCTTCTTCTTCTTCTACTTCTTCTTCTTCTTCTTCTTCCTCTTTTTCTTCATCTTCTTTCCCATGTTCTTCTTCTTCCCCTTCTTCTACTTCTTCTTCTTCTTCTACCTCTTGTTCTTCTTCTTCTTCATCATCTTCTTCTTCTCCTTATTATTCTTCTTCTTCTACTTCTTCTTCTCCTTCTTCTTTTGCCTTTCTTCTTCTATCTTCTTCTTTCTTATTATTCATTTTTCTTCTTCTTTTTCTTCTTTTTCATCTTCTTTCTTCTTCTTCTTCTTTCTTCTTTTTCTTCCTTCTTCTTTTTCATCATCTTCTTCTTCTTCCTCTTCTTCTTCTACTACTTCTTTTTCTTCTTCTTTTTCTTCTTTTTCTTTTTCTTCTTCATTTTCCTCTTCTTCTTCTTCTTCTTCTTCTTCTGCTTCTTCTTTTCTTCTTCTTCTTTTTATTCTTCTCCATCTTCTTCTTCTTCTTCTTCTTCTTCTTCATTTTCTTCTTCCTCCCCTTCTTTTTCTTTTTCTTCTTCATATTCTTCTTCTTCATAGCCTTCTTCTACTTCTTCCTCTTCTTCTTCTTCTTGTTTTTCTACTTCTACTATTACTTCTTCTTCTTCTTCTTCTTCTCCTTCCTCTTCTTCTTCTTCTTCTTCTTCTTCTTCTTCTTCTCCTTCTTCTGTTTCTTCTTCTTCTTCTTCTTTTTATTCATCTTCTTATTCTTCTTCTTTTTCTTCTTTTTCTTCTTCTTCTTCTTCTTCTTCGAATTCCTCTTCTTCATCTTCTTCATTTTCTTTCCTCTTTCTTCTTTCTTCTTCCTCTTTCTTCTTCTTTCTATTTTCCTCTTTTTTATTCTACTGCTTCTATTTTTTCTTTGGTCTTCTTCATCTTCTTCTTCTTCTTCAACTTTTTCTTTTTCTTCTTCTTCTTTGTTCTTTTTCTTCTTTTGCTTCTTCTTTCCTCTTCTTTTTCTCCTTCTTTCTTCTTCTTCCTATTCTTCTTCTTCTTTCTTCTACTCCTTGTTGTTCTTTCTTTCTTCTTCTTGTTCGTCTTGTTCTTCTTCCCTTTTTATTCCTCTATTTTTCTTCTTCTTCTTTCTTTTTCTTCCAGTTTCTTCTTCTTCTTTTTTCTTCTTCTTCTTTTTTCTTCTTCTTCTTTTTTTTCTTTGTTCTTCTTCGTTCTTCTTCATCTTTCATTCTTCTTCTTTGTCTTTCTTCTTCTTTCTCCTTCTAATTCTTTCTTTTTTTTTTCTTTCTTCTTCATCTTCATTCTTCTTATTCTACATTCTTCTTCATCCTCTTCTTCTTCTTCTTGTTTTTCTTCTTCTTCTTCTTCTTGTTCTTCCTCTTCTTCTTCTCCTTCTTCTTTCTTCTTCTTTCCTCTTCTTCTTTCTTCATCTTCTTCTTCTTTCTTCTTCTTCATCTTTCTTCCACTTTTTTTTTCTAATTCTTTCTTCTTCGTTCTTGTCTTCTTCCTCTTCTTCTTCGTTCTCTTTCATCTTCTACTATTACTACTTTCTTCTTCTTCGTTCTCTTTCTTCTTGTTCTTATTCTTTTTCTTTTTTATCCTTTTCTTCTTCTTTTTCATCTTCTTCCTCTTCTTCTTCTTCTTTGTAAATTCTTCTTCTTCTTCTTCTTTTTCTTCTTTCTTCTATTTGTTGTTCTTCTTCTTCTTCTTTATTCTTCTTCTTCTTTCTTCTACTTCTTCTTTTTCTTCTTCTTCTGTTTCTTATGTCTTCTCCATCTTGTTCTTTCTTCTTCTTCTTCTTCTTCTTCTTGTTTCCTTATCATTTTCTTCTTCTTTTTCTTCTTCTTCTTCTTCTTCTTCTTCTTCTTCTTCTTTCTTGTTTTCACTTGTAATTCTTCTTTCTTCTTCTTTTTCTTTCATCTTCTTTTTCTTTCTTCTTCTCCTTCTTCTTCTTCTTCTTCTTTCGTATTCTACTTTCTACTTTTTTTTCTTCTTTCTTCATCCTCTTCGTTCTTCTACATCATGCTTTTCTTCTTCTTCATTATCTTCTTCTTCTTCTTCTCGTTCTTCTTCTTTTTCTTCCACTTCTTCTTTATTCTTCTTCTTCTATCTACTTCTTTCTTCTTCTTCTTCTTCTTTCTTTTTCTTTCTTCTTCTTCTTTCTTCTTGTTCTTCTTTCTCCTTCTAATTCTTACTTCTTCTTTCCTCCTCGTCTTCATCTTCTAATTCTTTCTTCTTCTTTCTTCCTCTTCTTTCTTCTTCTTGTTCTTTCTACATCTTCTTCTTTGTTCTTCTTTTCTCTTCTTCTTCTTATTCTTTCTTCTTTCTTCATCTTCTTTCTTCTTGTGTTTTCTACTTTTTCTCTTTTTTTCTTCTTCTTATTCTCCTTCTTTCATCTTCTTTCTTCTTCTTTTTCATTTGATTCTTTCTTCTTCTTTCTTCTGCTTCTTCTCCATCTTCATTCTTCTTCTTCTTCATCAACTGCTACTTCTTTCTTCTTGTTCATTCGTCATCTTGTTTCTTGTTCTTCTTTTTTCTTCATCTATGTTTTTCTTCTTCTACTTTATTCTTTCCTCAACTTCTTTTTATTTTTCTTTTTCTTCTTCTTCTTCTTCCTTCTTCTTCTTCTTCTTCTTTATACTTCTTCTATCTTCTTCTTCTTTGTTCTTCTTCTTCTAAATTTTTCTTCTAAATTCTTCTTCTTCTTCGTCTTCTTCTGCTTCTCCTTCTCCTTCTCCTTCTTCTTCTTCTCCTTTTCCTCTACTTCTTTGTTATATTTCTCCTGTCTACTGCTTTCTTCTTATTCTTTCTCATTTTTCTTTCTTCTTCTTCTTCTTCTTTATTTTTTTTCATCTCTCTCCTTCTTCTTTCTTTTTCTTCATCTCTCTTCTTCTTCCTCTTTCTTCCTCTTTATTATTCTTCTTATAATTCTTTCTTCCTCTTTCTTTTCTTCTTACTTATTATTTCTTCTTGCTCTTTCTTCTTTATTCTTCTTCTTCTAATTGTTTCTTCTTTCTTCTTCTTCTTCTTCTTCTTCTTCTTCTTCTACTGCTACTACTACTACAACTTTCTTCCTCTTCCTCTTCTTTCTTCAAATTCTTTCTTCTTATTCTTCTTCTTCTTCTTCTTTATTCTTCTTCTTTTTCTACTTCATATTACTTCTCGTTCTTCTTCTTCTTTTTCTTTCTCTTCTTCTTCTTCTTCTATCTTCTACTTCTCCTTCTTCTTCTTCTTTCTACTTCTTCTTCTTCTTCTTTTTCTTCTTCTTCTTCTTCTTCTTCTTCTTCTTCTTTCTTTCTTCTTCTTGTTCTTTCAACTTCATCTCGTGTGTACTTCTTCTTTCTTCTTCCATTTCTCTCATCTTCTTCTTCTTCCTTCTTCTTCTTCTTCTTCTTCTTCTTCTTCTTCCATCTTCTTTTTTCTTTTTCTTCTACTTCTTTGTTGTTTGTTCTTCTTCTTTCTGCTTCTTTCTTCTTCTTCTTCTTCTTCTTTCTTTTTCTTTCTTCTTCTTCTCCTTTGTTCTTCTTCTTCTTTCTTCTTCTACATCTTTCTTCATCTTTCTTCTTTCTTCATCTTCTTCTTCTAATTATTTCTTCTTCTTTCATCTTCTTCTTTCTTTTTCTTGTTCATTTTTCTCCTTCTTTCTTTTTCTTTCTTCTTCTACTTCTAAATATTTCTTCTTTCCTTTTTGTTTTCTTCTTCCTTTTTTTTCTTCTTTATCTTTCTTCTTCTTTCTTCTTCTTTTTCTTATTATTCTTTCTTCTTGTTTCTTCTTCTTCTTTCTTTCTTCTAAGTTCTTCTTCTACTACTACTTCTTTCTTTTTCTTCTTTCTTCATCTTCTTTCTTCTTCTTCCCCTTTCCTCGTCTTCATTCTTCTTCTTCTACATTTTTTCTTTCCCTCATCTTCTTTTTCTTTTTCTTTTCTTCTTCTTCTTCATCTTCTTTCGTTTTCTCCTTCTTCTTTCTTCTTCTTTTTTTGTATTCTTCTTTCTTCTTTTAACCACTTCATCTTCGTCTTCTTCTTCTGCTTCTTCTTCTTCTTCTTCTTCTTATTCTTGCTCTACTTCTTCTGCAACTTCTTCCTCTTCTACTTCTTTTTCTTCTTCTTCTTCTTCTTCTTCTTCCGCTTCTTCTTCTTCTTCTTCTTCTTCTTCTCCTTCTTTCTTTCTCTTCTTCTTCTTCTTCTTCTTTTTCTTTCCACTTCTTTCTTCTTCTAATTCATTTCTTCTTTCTTCTTCTTCTTCTTCATCTTATTTTTCTTCTTCATCTTCTTCTTCTTTTTCTTATTTTTCTTCTTTTCTTTCTTCTTCTTCTTCATCTTCTTCATCTTTATTGTTCTTCTTTTTCTACTTCTTCTTACTTCTTATTGTTCTTCTTCTTCATCTTCTTTCTTCTTCTTCTTCTTCTTCTTCTTCTTCTAACTTCTCCTTCTCCTTCTTCTTCTTTCTTCTTCTTCTTTCTTCCTCTTCTTTCTTCTTCTTCTTCTTTCTTCTTCTTCTACTTATTCTTACTTCTTTTTTTTTCTTCCTCTTTTTCTTCTTTCTTCTTCTGGTTCTTTCAACTTCTTCTCGATTGTACTTCTTCTTTCTTCTTCTTTTTCTTTCTTCCTTTTCTTTTTCTTCTTCTTCTTCTTCTTCCTTCTTCTTCTACTACTTTCCACTTCTTCTTTCATCATCTTTATTCTTCTTTCCTTTTCTTCTACTTATTCATTGTTCTTCTTCTTCCTTCTACTTCTTTTTTCTTCTTCTACTTTCATTTTATTTCTTCTTCTTCTTTCTTCTTTTTCTTTCTTCTTGTTTTTGTCTTCCTTTTTTTCTTTCTTCTTATTTCTCTTTGTTTCTTCTTCTTTCTATTTTTATTCTTTCTTCTTCTTTCTTCTTTTTGTTCTTCTTCTTTGTGCTTCTTCTCCTTCTACTTCTTTCTCCTTTTTTCTTCATCTTCTTTCTTCTTCTTCTTCTTCTTCCTTCTTAATCTTCATTCTACTTCTTCCTTTTTCTTTTTCTTTTCGTTCTTCATCTTCTTCTTACTCCTCCATCTTCTTTCTACTTCTTCTTTCTTCTTCCTCTTTTTTCTTCTTTTTCTTTCTTCTAAATTCTTCTTATTCATCTTCTCCTTCAACTTCTTCTTCACCTTCTTCTTCTTCTTCCTTTACTTCTTCTTTTTCTTTCTTCTACTTCTTTCTTCTTCCTCTTCTTTTTCTTCTTCTTCTTTCCTCTTCTTCCTTCTTCTTCTTCCACTAATTTTTTTTTTTACTTTCTTCTTCTTCTTCTTATTCTTTCTTCTTCTTTTTTCTTCTTCTTGTTCTTTCTACTTCTTTTTTCTTCTTTCTTCTTGTTCTACTCCTTATTCTTTTATCTTTCTTCTTCTTTTTTCTTTCTTTTTTTTCTTTCTTATTTCCTCTTCAATCTTCTTTTGCTTCTTGTTCTTCATTCTTCTGTTACTCCTTCTTCTTCTTCTTCTTCTTCTTCTTCTTTTTCTTCCTCTTCTTTATGTTCTTCTTCATGTTCTTCTTCTTTCTTCTTCCTCCTCTTCTTCTTCTTCTCCTTCTTTTCATCTTCTTTCTTTCTTCTTCTTTCTTCATCTTCTTTCTTCTTCTTCTTCTTCTTCCGCTTTCTTTTTCTCCTTCTTCTTCTTCTTTCTTTCTACTTCTTCTTCTGCTTCTTCTTCATTCTTCTTCTTATTATTATTATTCTTCTTCTATTTCTTTCTTCTTCTTTTTCTTTTTTCTTCTTATTGCTTCTACTTCTTTCTTTTTCTTTTGCTTTCATCTTCTTTTTCTTCTTCTTCTTCTCCTTCGTCTTCTTTTTCTTTCTTCTTCTTCTTCTTTCCTTTTCTTCTTCTTATTCTTCTTCTTCTTCTTCCCCTTTTTTTTTTATTCTTCTTCTTCTTTCTTTTTCTTTTTCTTCATCTTTTACTTTCTTCTTCTTCTTCTTCTTTTTCTTCTGCTTCTTTCTCCTTCCTGTTCTTCTTCTTCTTCCTCTTCTTTTTCTTCCTCCTCAACTTCTACTTTTTCTTCTTTTTTTTCTTCTTTTTCTTCTTCTTCTTCTTCTTCATAGTCTTCTTCTTCGTCTTCTTCTTCTTCTTCTTCTTCTTCTTTTTCACATTCTTCTACTTCTTCTTCTTATTCTTCTTCTACCTCTTCTCCTTCTTCTACTTCTTCTTCGTCTTCTTCTTCCTTTTTTCTGTTGTTCTTCTTCATATTATTTTTTCATTCCTCTTCTTTCTTTTTCTGCTTAATTTCTTCTTTGTTATTCTTCTTCTTCATCATCATCTTCCTCTTCTTTTATTTTTCTCTTCTTCTTCTTCTTCTTTATTCATCTTCTTTCTCCTTCTTCTTTTTCTTGTATTTTCTCCTTCTCCTTCTTCTTCTTCTTTCTTTTTCTTTTTCTTTCTTCATCTGCTTTCTTCTTCTTCTTTTTTCTTCTTCATCTTTCTTCTTTCTTCTTTTTCTTCTCCTTCTTCTTCTTCCTCTTCTTCTTCTTCTTCTTCTTCTTCTTCTTCTTCTTTTTCTTTCTTCTTCTTGTTCTTTCAACTCCTTCTCGATTGAGCTTCATTCTTCTTTTTTATTATCTACTTTTTCTTTTTCTTCTTCTTTTTCTTCTTTCTTCTTCTTCTATTTTCCACTTCTACTTTCTTCTTCTTCTTTCTTCTTCTTCAATCTTCCCATTTTTCTTCATCATCTTCTTCTTCTCCCTCTTCTACTTCTTTTCTAATTTTTCTTTCTTCTTCTTCTTCTTCTTCTTTCTTCTTCTTCTTCTAATTCTTTCTTCTTTTTTCTTTTTTTTTGTTCTGTTGGTTCTTTCTTCTTTTCCATTTAAATTTGTCTTCTTTTTCTTTCTTCATCTTGTTTTTTTTTCTTTTTTCTTCTTCTTTCTTCTTCTTTTTCTTCTAATTCTTTCTTCTTCTTTCTACATCTTTTTCCTCTTTTTTTTTTCGTTTTCTTCTACTACTACTTGTTTTTCTTCTTCTTTCTTCTTTTTCTTCTTCTTCTTCTTCTTTCTTCAACTTCATTCTTCTTCTTCTACTTTTTCTATCTTCACATTCTTTTTCCTTTTCTTTTTCTACTTCTTCTTCTCTCTTCTTTCTTTTTCTCTTTTTTCTTTATACTTCTTCTTTCTTCTTCTTCTTCTATATTCTTCTTCTTCTTTATCTTCCTCTTCTACTTCTCCTTTTTCTTCTTCTTCTTCCTCCACTACTTCTTTGTTCTTTTTCTTCTTTCTACTTCTTTCTTCTTATTCTTTCATATTTTTTTTCTTCTTCTTCTTCTTTCTTTTTCTTCTGCTTTCTTTGTCTTCTTCTATCTTCTTCTTTGTTGTTCTTCTTCTAATTCTTTCTTCTTCTTCTTTTTTCTTCTGCATTCTTCTTCTTTTTCCAATTCTTTCTTCTTCTTCTTTTTCTTCTTCTTCTTCTTCTGCTAAAACTTCATTCTTTTTCTTCCTCTTCTTTCTTCATCTTCTTTCTTCTTCTTCTTTTGTCATCTTCAATCTTCTTCTTCTTCTTCTCCTTCATCTTCTTCTTTCTTCTTCTTCTTTGTTCATCTTCTTTCTTCTTCTTCTTCTTCCTCATCATCTTCTTCTTCTTCTTTTTCTTCTTCTTCTTCTAATTCTTTTTCTTTTTATTTTTCTTCTTCTTCTTCTTCTGCTTCTTGTTCTTCATATTTTTCATCTTCTTCTTCTTCTTCTTCTTCTTTTTCTTCTTAAACTTCTTCTTCTTCTTCTTCTTCGTCTTTTCTTCTTCTTCTTCTTCTACTTGTTCTCCTTCTTTTTCTTCTTCTTCTTCTTCTTCCGCTTCTTGCGCCAATTCTTCTCCTTCTTCTACTTCTTTTTCTTCCCCTTAATCTTTCTTCTTTCTTCTTCTTCTTTCATCTTTCTTTTTTTCTTCTTCTTTCTTCTTTCTTCTTCTTTCTCTTTTGCTTCTTGTTCTTGTTTCTTATTCTTCTTCTTCTTCTTCTTACTTCTTCTATTTCTTCTTCTTTATTCTTTTTCTTCTTGATCTTCTTCTTCATCTTCTTCTTCATCCACTTTATATTTTTTTTGTCTACTTATTCTTCTTCTTTCTTCTTCTTCTCCTTCATCTTCTTCTTCTTTTTTCTCCTTCTTCTACTTCCTCTCTTTCTTTCTTATTCTCCTTCTCCTCCTTCTTTCTTCTTCTTCTTCTTCTTTGTTTTCTTTGTTCTTTCTTCTTTTTCTACTTTTTCCTCTTCTTTCTTCTTTTTCTTCTTTCATCTTCTTCTTCTTCTTCTTTATATTCTTCTTCTTCATCTTCATATTCTTCTTCATCTTCTTCTTGTTTATCTTCTTCTTCTACTTCTTCTACTTCTACATCTTTTTCTTCTTCTTCTTCTTCTTCTTCTTCTACTTCTTCTTGTTCTTCTTCTTCTTCTTCTCCTTCTTCTTCGTCTTCTTTTTTGTGTTCTTCTACTACTTCTTCTTCCTCTTCTTCATCATGATCATCTTCTTCTTTTTCTTCTTCTTCCCCTTTTTCTTCTTATTCCTCTTCTGCTTCTTCTTCTTCTTCTTCTTCTTCTTCGTCTTCTTCTTCTTCTTCTTCTTCTTCTTCTTCTTCCTTCTTCTTTCTTGTTTGTTCTTTCTTCAACTTATTTCTTCTTTCTTCTTTCCATTTCTTTCTTCTTCTACTTCTTGTTCTTCTTTAATCTTCTTCTTCTTCTTCTTCTTCTTCTTCTTCTTCTTGTTTTTCTTTTCTTCTTCTTCTTCTTCTTCTTCTTCTTCTTTCTTCTTTTTATTGTTCTTATTCTTTCATCTTCTTCTTTTTCATCTTCTTCCTTTTCATCTTAAGAAGAAGAAAAACAAGAAGAAGAAGAAGAAGAAGAAGAAAAAGTAGAAGAAAAATATTAAGAACAAGAAGTAGAAGAAGAAAAATAAGAACAAAAAGAAGTAGTAGAAGAAGAAGAAGGAGAAGAAGAAGAAGAAGAAGAAAGAGGAGTAGAAGAAGAAGAAGAAGGTAGAAGATGAAGAATGAAGATGTCGAAAGAAGAACAAGAAAGAAGATGAAGAAAGTAGAATAAGATAAAGAGAGATGTTTTTGTGAAGAAGTAGAAGAAGAAGAAGAGGAAAGAAGAAAGAAGCAAGTAGGAAAAGAAGAACAAGAACAAGAAGGGAGAAGACAAAGAAAAAGAAGAAAAAGAAAGAACAAGATTAAGAAAATGAAGAAAGAAGAAGTAGAACCATGAAGAAGAAGAATGAAGAAGAAAAAGAATGAAAAAAAGAAAAAGAAAGAAAGAAGAACAAGAACAAGATGAAGAAAGAAGAAGAAGAAAAAGATAGAGAAAGAAGAAGAAAGTAGATGAAGAAAGAAGAAGTAGAAGAAGAAGAGGAAGAAGAAGAAGAAGGAGAAGGAAATATAAAAAAAATTAAGAGGAAGAAGAAGAAGAAAGAAGAAGAAGAAGAAGTAGAAAATGGGGTAGAAAAAGTGGATGAATAAGAAGAAGAAGAAGAAGAAGAAGAAGACGAAGAAGAAGAACAAGTAGAAGAAGAAGAAGCAGAAGAAATAGAAGTAGTAGAGAAAAATGAAGAAAATGAAGAAAATGAAGAAGAAGGAGAAGAAGAAGAAGAAGATGATGATGATGATGATGATGTGGAAGAAGATGTAGAAGAAGAATATGACAAAAAAGTAGATGAAGAGAAAGACGAAGAAGAAGATGAAGAAAGAAGAAAAAGAAGAAAGAAGAAGGAGAAGAAAAAAGAAAAAGAAGTAGAACAATAAGAAGAAGAAGAAGTATTAGGGGAAAAAGAAGAAGAAGAAGAAGAAGAATAATAAGGGGAAGAACAAGTGGAAGAGGAAGAAGAAGACGAAGAGAAAGAACAAGAGGAAGTAGAAGAAGATGAGGAAGAAGTGGAATAGGAAGAAGAAACAGAAGAAGAGGAAGAAGAAACAGAAGAAGAGGAAGAAGACGTAAAAGAAGAAGATGAAGAAGACGAAGAACAAGAAGAAGCAGTAGAAGAAGAAGAAAAAGTTGAACAAGTGGAAGCGGAAGAGGAAGAAGAAGAAGTGGAAGAAGAAGAAGAAGAAGAAGAAGAAGTAGAAGAAGAAGTAGAAGAAGAAGTGGAAGAAGAACAAGAAGAAATAAAAGAAGTACAAGATGATGAAGAAGAAGAAATAAAGATGAAGAAGAAGAGAAAAAAGAAGAAGATGAAGAAGTTGAAGTAGAAGAAGAGGAAGAAGAAGAAGAAAGTTAAGAAGAAGAGGTATAAGAAAAGGAAGAACAACTGGGTGAGGAGGAAGAAGAAGACGAAGAAGAAGAAGAAGTAGTAGAAGAAGAAGAAGAAAAAGAAGAAGTACAAAAGAAGAAGAAGAAGAAGATGATGATGATGATGAAGTAGCAATAGAGGAAGAAGAAGTAGAAGAAGAAGAAGAAGAAGAAGATGAAGAAAAAGAAGAAAAAGAAGAAGAAAAAGAAGAAGAAGAAGTAGAAGTAGAAGAAGAAAAAGAACATGAAGAAGAAGAAGTAGAAGAAAAAAAATATGAAAAAGAAGTTGAATAAGGAGAAAAAGAAGAAGAAGAAGAAGAATAAGTAGAAGAAGAAGAGGAAAAAGTAGAAGAAGAATAAAAAGCAGAAGAATATAAAGAAGAAAAAGAAGCAGAAGATGAAGAAGAAGAATTAGAAAAAGAAAACAGAGAAGAAGAAGTAGAAGATGAAAAGAAGATGATAATGAAAATGAAGAAGAAGAAGAAGAAGAAGAAGAAGAAATAGTAGAAGAAGTAGAAGTAAAAGAAGAAGAGGATGAGGAAGAAAAAATGGAAGTGGTAGACGAAGAAGAAAAGAAAGAAGAAGAAGAAAAGAAGACGAAGAAGAGGAAGAGGAAGAAGAAGAAGAAGAAGAAGAAGAAGTAGAAGTAGTAGAAGAAGAAGAAGAAGAAGATGGAAGAAGAAATAAGAAGAAGAAGAGACGGAGATGAAGAAGAAGAAGTAGAAGAAGAAGAAAAAGAAGATGAAGAAGAAAAAGGAGAACAAAAAAAGAACAAACAGAAGAAGAAGAAGAAGAAGAAAGAGAAGTAGAAGAATGAAGAAGAAGAAGAAGAATGAATGAAAAAGAACAAGAAGGAAGAAGAAGAGAGAAGAAGAGAGAAGAAGAAAGAAGAAGAACGAGACGAAGATGAAGAAGAAGAAGAAAAAGAATAAGAAGAAGAAGAGGAAGAATTTGAAAAAGAAGAAGAAGAAGAAGAGGAAGAAGAAGAAGATGAACAAGAAGAAGAAGATGAGGAAGAAGAAGAAGAAGAACAATAATAAAAAGAAGAAGAAGAAGTAAAAAGAAGAAGAACAAGAAGCACAAGAAGAGGAAGAGCAAGTGGAAGAAGAATAAGAAAGAAGAGAAAGAAGAGGAAGAAGATGATGATTATGATAAAAAGTGGAAGAAGAAGGAGAAGAAAAAGAAGTTGATGAAAAAGAAGATGAAGAAGAACAAGAAAAAAAAGAAGTAGGAGAAGAAGAAACAGACGAAGAAGAAGAAGAAGAAGAAGAAAAAGAAGAAAAAGAAGAAAAAGAAGAAGGTGAAGAAGTAGAAGAATAGAAAGGACAAGTGGAAGAGGAAGAAGAAGTAGAAGTGGAAGAAGAAGAAGAAGAAGAAGAAGAAGATGATGAAGAAGTGGTAGAAGAGAGAAAGTACAAGTGGAAGAGGAAGAAGTAGTAGAAGAAGGAGAAAGAGAAGAAGCAGAAGAATAAGAAGAAGAAGAAGAAGAATATAAGAAGGAAAAGAAGAAGAAGAAGTAGAAGAAGAAAAAATAAGAAGACGAAGAAGAAGAAGTAGAAGTAAAAGAAGAAGAAGAAGAAAAAGAAGAAGTAGTTCAAGAAGAACAAGAAGAATGAAGAAGAAGAAAGAAGAAGAAGAATGAAGACGAACATAAAAGAAAAAGATGAAAGAAAATAATAAAAGAAGAAGAAGAAGATGAAGATGATGATGAAGAAGAAGAAGAAGAAGAAGAAGAAGAAGAAGAAGAAGAAGTCGAAAAAGTAGAAAAAGAAGAAGAAGAAGAAAAAAAAAATGAAGGCAAAGAAAAAGAGGAAGAAGCAAAAAAGAAGAAAAAGAATAAGTAGAAGAAGAAAGAAGAGGAAAAAAGAAAAAGAATAAGATGAAAAAGATAAGAAAGAGGAAGAAGAAGAAGAAAGAAAAGCTACGAGGAAGAAGAAGAAAGAAGAAAAAGAAGAAAGTGAAGAAAGAAGTAGAAAAGAAGAAGAAAGAAGAAGAAGAAGAAGAAGAAGAAGAAGAACTTGATGAAGAAGAAATAAGAAGAAGAAGAAGATGAAGATTGAAGATGAAGAAGAAGAAAAAGGAAGTTGAAGAAGAAAGAAACTACAAGAAGAAACATGAAATAGAAAGAAGAAACAAGAAAAAAAGAAGAAAGAAGAAGAAGAAGAAGAAGAATGGAAGAAGAAATTAGGAGAAGAAGAAGAAAAAAGTTGAAGAAAGAAGAAGAGTAGAAGAAACAAGAAAACGTAGAAGACGAAGAAAGAAGAAGTGGAAGCAAGATGAAGCAGAAAGAAGAAGAAGAATAAGAAGAAAGAAATAGTAGAAGAAGAATAAAGATGGAGAAGAGAAAGAAGAAAACGAAAAAGAAAAAGAAGAAGAAGAAGAAGAAGAAGAAGAAGAAGAAGAAGAAGAAGAAGAAGTAGAATGAAGAGGAAGAAGAAGAAGAAGAACAAAGAAGATGAAGAAAGAAGAAGTAGAACAAGAAAAAGAAGAAGAAGAAAAAGCAAGAAGAAGAAGAAGAATAAGAAGAAGAAGAAGAAAAATAATAATAATAACAATAATAATAATAATAATAAGAAAGAAGAAGTAGAAGAAGAAGTAGTAGAATGAAGAGGAAGAAGAAGAACAAAGAAGATGAAGAAAGAAGAAGTGGAACAAGAAAAGTAGTAGAAGAAGAAGAAGAAGAAGAAGCAAGAAGAAGAAGAAGATTGAGAAGAAGAAGAAGAAGAAGAAGATGAAGAAGAAGAAGAAGAAGAGGAAGAAGAATACATAGTAAAAGAAGAAGAGAGAAGAAGAAGAAGTAGATGAAGAAAGAAGAAGAAAGAAGAAGAAGAAGAAGAAGGCAAAAGATGTAGAAAGAAGAAGAAGAAGAATATCGAGAAGAAGAAGAAGAATAATAATAACAAGAAGAAGAAGAGAAAGAAGAAGGAAGAAAAAGAAGAAAAAGAAGAAGAAGAAAGAAAGAAAAAGAAGAAGAAAAAAGGAGAAAGAAGAAGAAAGAAAAAGAATAAAACGAAAAGAGGTAGGAGAAGAAGAAGAAGAAGAAAAAGAAGAAGAAGAAGAAGAAGATGAAGAAAAAGAATAAGAACAAGTTGAAGAAGACGAGGAAACAATAGAAATGGTTGAAAAAGAAATGGAAGAAGAAGTAGTAGAAGAAGAAGAAGAAGTTGAGAAGGAAGAAGAAGAAGAAGACGAAGAAGGGGAAGAAGAAAAAGAAGTAGAAGGGGATAAAGAAGTGGAAGAAGGAGAAGAAGAAGAAGATGATGATGAAAAAGAAGGAGAAGAAGATGAAGAAGAAGAAGAAGAAAAAGAAGAAGAAGAAGAAGAAGAAGAAGAAGTAGAAGTAGAAGAAGAATAATAAGAGAAAGATGACGAAGAAGAAGTAGAAGATGAGGAAGAAGAAGAAGAAGAAGATGAAGAAGAACAAAAAGTAGAAGAAGAAGAAGATGATGATGACGAAAGAAGAAGAAGAAAAAGAACAAGAAGAAAAAGATGAAGAAGAAGAAGCCACTAGAAGAAGAAGAAGAAGAAGAAGAAGAAGAAGAAGAAGAAGAAAAAGAAGAAGAAGAAGAAATAGAAGAAGATCAAGAAGAAGAAAATGTAGAAAAAGAAGAAGAATTAGAAGAAGAGGAAGAAGAAGAAGAACAAGAAGAAGAAGAAGAAGAAACAAAAGAAGAAGAAGAAGAAGAAGAAGAAGAAAGAAGTAGAAGAAGAAGAAGGAAGAAGAAGAAGAAGAAGAAGAAGAGGAAGAAATAGATGGAAGAAAAAGAAATGAAAGAAGAGAGAAGAAGAAAGAAGAAGAAGAAGAATAAAGAAGAAGAAGAAGAGAAAGAAAGAAGAAAAAGAAGAAGAAGAAGAAAGAAAATGAAGAAAGAAGAAAGGAGAAGAAAGAAGAAAACAAAGGAAGATAAAGAAGAAAGGGAAAAGAAGAATGAGAAAAAGAAGAAGAAGATAAAGATTATGAAGAAGAAGAAGATGAAGAAGAAGAAGTAGAAGGAAGACGAAGAAGAAATAGAAGAAGGGAGAAGAAAAAAGAAAAAGAAGAAAAAATGAGATGAAAGAAGAAGAAAACAGAAGAAGAAGAGGAAGAAGAAGAAAGAAGAAAAAGAAGAAGAAAAAGAAGAAAGAGAAATAAAGAAGTAGAAGGAGAGGAAAAGAAGAATGAGAAAAAGAAGAAGAAGAAGATGAAGATGAAGTTGAAGAAAAAGAAAGAAAAAGAAGATGAAGAAGTAGAAGAAGAAGAAGAAGGAAAAGAAGAAAAATAAGAAGAAGATGAAAAATAAGAACATATTGAAAAAGAAGAAGAAGAAGAAGAAGAAGAAGAGAAAAATAAAGAGGAAAAAATGGAAGAAGAGTAGGAAAAAAAAGTAGAGGATGGAAGAAGAAGAACGACGAAGAAGAATAAAGAAGTGAAGGAAGAAGAAGAAAGAAAAAGAAGAGGAAGAGGAAGAAAGAAGAAAAAGAAGAAGAAGAAGAAAGAAAAAGAAGAAAAAAGAAAGAAGAAGAAAGATGAAAAAGAAGAAAGAAGAAGAAGAAAGGGGAAAGAAGAAAGAGTAAAAAATAAAGAAGAAGACAAAGATGAAGAAGAAGAAGCAGAAGAAGAGAAAGAAGAAGAAAAAGTAGAAGATGAAGAAGAACAAATAGATGAAGAAGAAGAAGAAGAAGAAGAAGAAAAAGGTGAAGAAGCAAGTAGGAAAAGAAGAGCAAGAGCAGGAAGGGAGAAGAAGAAGAAAAAAAAGATGAAGAAGAAAAAAGGAGAAGAAAGAAGAAGCAGAAGATGAAAGAAGAAGAAGAAAAAGAAAAAGAAAGAGCAAGAACAAGAAAACAAAGAAAGAAGAAGTAGAAACATGAAGAAGAAGAATGAAGAAGAAAAAGAACGAAAAAAAGAAAAAGAAAGAAAGCAGAACAAGAAGAAGATGAAGAAAGAAGGAGAAGAAAAAGATAGAGAAAGAAGAAGAAAGTAGATGAAGAAAGAAGAAGTAGAAGAAGAAGAGGAAGAAGAAGAAGAAGGAGAAGAAGGAAATATTGAAAAAAATTAAGAGGAAGAAGTAGAAAATGGGGTAGAAAAAGTGGAAGAGTATGAAGAAGAAGAAGAAGAAGAAGAAGAAAAAGAAGAACAAGTAGTAGAAGAAGAAGCAGAAGAAATAGAAGTAGTAGAGGAAGATGAAGAAGATGAAGAAGGAGCAGAAGAAGAAGAAGATGATAATGAAGAAGATGTAGAAGAAGAATAAGAAAAAAAAGTAGATGAAAAGGAAAACGAAGAAGAAGATGAAGAAAGAAGAAGAAGAAGAAGAAAGAAGTAGTAGTAGTAGTAGTAGAAGATGAAGAAGAAGAAGAAGTGTTAGGGAAAGAAGAAGAAGAAGAAGAAGAAGAAGATGAAGATGAAGAAGTAAAAGAAGAAGAAGCAAGAAGCAAGAAGAAGAAGAAGAAAAAGAAGAAGTAGTAGAAGAAGAAGTGGAATTAGAAGAAGCAAAAGAAGAACTAGAATTGGAAGAAGAAGAAGAAGAAAGAAGAAGAAGAATCAAAAAAAGAAAGAAGAAGAAAGAAGTTGTAGATGAAGAGAAAGGAGACGAAGGAAGAAGTAGAAGAAGAAAGAAAAAAAAGAAGAAAAAGAATGAAGAAAAAGAAACAAGTGGAAGAAGGAGATGAAAAAAGAAGTAGAAGCATGAAGAAGAAGAATGAAGAAGAAGAACAAAAATGAAGATGAAGAAGAAAGAAGAAGAAGAAGATTAATGAAGAAGTAGAAAAAAAGAGGAAAGAAAGAAGTAGATGAAAGAAAGAAGTAGAAGAAGAAGACGAAGTAGAAGAAGAAAATATAGAAGAAAATTCAGACGAAGAACAAGAAGAAAGAAGTAGAAAGAAGAAGTAATAGAAAGTAGGGAAGAAGAAGAAGTAGAACAGGAAGAAGAAGAAGAAGAAGAAGTAGAAGATGATAAAGAAGAAGAAGAAGAAGTATAAGAGGAAGAAGAAGAAGAAGTGGAAGAAGAAGAAGAACCAGAAGAAGAATTTGTAGAAGAAGAAGAGGAAGAAAGAATTTGTAGAAGAAGAAGCAGAAGAAGAAAAAGAAGAAGAAGAAGAACCAGAAGAGGAAGACGAAGAAGAAGTAGGAGGAAGAGAAGAAGAAGACGAAGAAGCAGAAGAAGAAAATAAAGAAGAAAATGAGAGAAGAAGATGAAGAAGAAAGAAGAGAAGAAAAAAGATGAACAAAATGAAAAACGAAGAAGAAGAAGAAGAAAGAAGAAGAAGAATGAAGGAAGGAGAAAGAAGTAGAAGAACAAAGAAGATGGAGAAAGAAGAAGGAAGTAGAAGAAGTAGAAGAAAGAAGAAGGAAGTAGAATAAGTAGAAGAAAGAAGAAAGAAGAAGAAGAAGTAGAAGGACAAGAAAAAGAATAAAAAGTACAAAGAAGAAAAAAAGAATAATAAAAAGAAGAAGAAAAAGAAGAAGAAGGAGAAGAAGTAGATGAAGAAGAAGAAGAAAAAGAAGAAGAATATGAAGAAGAAGAAGATAGAGAGGAAAAAGAAGAAGAAGAAGGGGAAGTAGAAGAAGAAGAAGAAAAATTAATAAGACGAAAATGAAGAAGTAGAAGAAGAAGAAGAAGGAGTACAAGATAGAGAAGAAGAAGAAGAAGGAGAAGAAGATGAAGAAAAAGAAAAGGACAATCAAGAAGAAGAAGAAGAAGATGAAAAAGAAGAAGAAGCAGAAAAAAAAGGAGTGGAAGAAGAAAGAAGAAGGAAGAAGATGAAGAAGAAGAAAGTAGAAGCAGGAAGAAAAAGAAGGAAAGAAAAAATGATTAAGAAAGAAAACAAAGAAAGACAAACGAAAAAGAAAGAAGAAGGGAGGAGAAAGAAGGAGGAAGAAGAAAGCAAAAAGAAGGACAAAAAGAAGAAGGCGAAGAAAAAGAGTAAGAAGAGGTGTAAGAGGAAGATGAAGAGGAAGAAGAAGAGGCAAGAAGCTGAAGAAGAATAAGATGATGAAGAAGATGAAGAAGAAAGAAGAAGAAGAAGATGAAAAAAGGAGAAGATGAAGATGGAAAAAGAAAGAAGAAGAAGAAGAAGAAAAAGAAGAAGAAAAAGAAGTAGAAGAAGAAAGCAGAAGATGATGAAAAAGAAGA
Organism: Vanilla planifolia; assembly: GCA_023846275.1. Classification (NCBI taxonomy): domain Eukaryota; kingdom Viridiplantae; phylum Streptophyta; class Magnoliopsida; order Asparagales; family Orchidaceae; genus Vanilla; species Vanilla planifolia. Next base: position 413,054 of record JAIUJO010000544.1, on the reverse strand, counting down.
AAAATAATTGGAATAAAAGTGGAAGAAGAAGAATGAGAAGAAGAAGAAGAAAAAAAAGAAGAAAAAGTAGAAGAAGAATAAGAAAATGACAGAAAAAAGAAGAAAGATGTATAATGAACACAAAGAAAGAAGGAAGAACAAGAAAGATGAACAAGAATGAAGAAGAAGAAGAAGAAGAAGAAAAAGAAGAAGAAAAGAAGAAGAAGAAGAAGAAGTAGAAGAAATAAAAAAGGGGAAAAAGAATAAGAAGAAGAAGAAAAAGAACAAGAAGAAACAAAAAGAAGGAAAAGATGAAGAAAGTAAAAGATGAAAGAGGAAGGAAATCGAGAAGCTGGAAGAGGAAGAAGAAGAAGAACAAGAACAAGAAAAACAAGAAGAAAAGAGGAAGAAGAAGAAAAGAAGAAGAAGTAGAAGAAATAAAAAAGGGGAAAAAGAATAAGAAGTAAAAAAAGAACAAGAAGAAACAAAAAGAAGGAAAAGATGAAGAAAGTAAAAGATGAAAGAGGAAGGAAATCGAGAAGCTGGAAGAGGAAGAAGAAGAAGAACAAGAACAA
>JAIUJO010000544.1:400000-410000 GCA_023846275.1 Vanilla planifolia | reverse complement strand
AAGAAGAAGAAGAAGAAGAAGAAGAAGAAAGAGGAAAAGAAAGCAGAAGAAGAAGAAAGAAAAAGATGAACGAAGAAGAAGTGTGATGAAGATGAACGAAGAAGAAGAAGAAATAAGGAGAAAAGATTAAAGGAGAAAGAAGAAGATGAATGAAAAAGAAGAAGGAATAATAATAATAATAATAATAATAATAATACTAATAATAAAAATAATAAAAAGAAGAAGGGGAAGAAGAAGAAGAAAATAATGAAGGAAGAAAAAGAACAAGAAAATGAAGAAGAGGAAATAAGAAGAAGAGGAAGAAGAAGAAACATAGAAGAAGAAGAAGAAGAAGAAGAAGAAGAAGAAGAAAAAGAAACAAAAAGAAGGAAAAGATAAAGAGAGAAAAAGATGGAACAGGAACGAAAAAAAGCTATTAGAAGCAGAAGAAGAAGAAGAAGAAGAAGAAGTAGAATACGAAAAAAGAAGAAGAAGAAGAAGAAGAAGAAGAAAGAAGAAGAAGAAGAAGAAGAAGAAGAAGATGATGATGATGATGATGAAGAAGAAGAAAAATTAGAAGGTAAAGAAGAAGAAGAAGAAGAAGAAGAAGAAGAACAAGAAGAAGAAGAATAAGAAGAAGAAAGAAAAACAAGAACAAACAAGAAGAAGAAAGAAGAAAAAGAAGAAAGATGACGAAGAAAGAAGAAGAAGAAGTAGAAGAAAGAAAGAAAGAAAAGGAAGAAAAAAAGAAAGAAAGATGAAGAAGAAAGAACAAAAAAGAAGAAAGAGAAAGAAGGAAGAAAGAAAAGAAAGTAGAAAGAAGAAGAAGTAGAAGAAGAAGAAAAGACGAAGAAGAAGAAGAAGAATAAGAAGCAGAAGAGGAAGAATAGGATGAAGGAAGTAGAAGAAGAAAGTATAAGAAAAAGAAAAAGAATAAAAAAAAGAAAGAAAAAGAATAAGAAAATGAAGAAAAAGTAGAAGAAGATGAAGCAGATGAAGAAAAAGAAGAAGAAAAAGAACAAGAACAAGAACAAGAAGAGAAAGAAGAATAACAAGAAGAAGAAAAAGAATATGAAGAAGAAGAAGAAGAATGGGAAAAAAGTTGAAGAAGAAAAAAGATGTGGAAGATGAAGAGGAAGAAGAAAAAGAAGAAGAAGAATGAGTAGAAGATGAAGAAGAAGAAAGAGAAGAAGGAGAAGAAGAAGAAGAAGTCAAATTATAACGAAAAAGAAAGAAGAAGAGAGGAAAAAGAAGAAGAAAGAAGAAGAAGAAGAAAGAAAAAAGAAGGAGAAGAAAAAGAAGTAGAAGATGGAGAAGTAAAAGAAAGAAGGAATGAAAGTAAGAAAAAGAAGATGAAGAAGAAGAAAGAAGAAGAAGAAGAAGAAGAAGAAGAAAAAGAAGAAGAGGAAATAAGAAGATGAAGAAAGAAGTATAAGAAAAAGAAAATGAAGAAAGAAGAAGAGAAAAAGAAGGAGAAAGAAGTAAAAGAAGAAGAAGAAAATAAGGATCGAAGAAGAAGAAGAAGAAGAAGAAGAAAGAAAGAAAAAGAAGTAAAAGAAAAAAAGAAAGAAGAAGAAGAAAAGAGAGAAGAAAGAAGAAGAAGAAAGAGGAAAAAGGAAGAAAGAAGAAGAAGAAAGAAAAAAGAAGGAGAAGAAGAAGAAGAAGAAGAAGAAGAAGAAGATGAAGAAGAGGAAGAAGAAGTAGAAAAGGAAGAAGAAGAAGAAAAGGAAGAAGAAGAAGAAGAAAAAGAAGAAAAATAACAAAGAATAAGAATAAAATAAAGAAGAAAAAGAAGAAGAAAAGGAGGAGGAAGAAAAAGAAGAAGAAGAAGAAGAAAAAGTAAATGAAGAAAAAGCAAGTAGAAGAAGTGGAAGAAGAATATGGAGAAAGAAAAAGATGGAAGAAGCAGAAGAAGGAAGAAGTAGATGAAGAAGAAGTAGAAGTAGAAGAAAAAGAAAAAGAAGAGAAAGATGAAGAAGTTAAAGAAGAAAGAAGACGAAGAAGAAGAAGAAAAAAGGAGGAGAAAGAATAAGAGCAAGATTGATGAAGGGGAACAAGAAGAAAGACGTAGAAGAAGAAGAAGAATGAAGAAGAAGAAGATGAAGAAGAAAAAATAAGAAGAAGAAGAAGAGAAAGAAGAAGAATAAGAATAAGAATAAGAATAAGAATAAGAATAAGAAGAAGAAAAAGAATGAAGAAGAAGAAGAAGAAGATAGAAGAAAAAAAAAAGAAAGAAGAAGAAAGACGAAGAAGAAAGAAGAAGAAGAAGAAGAAAGAAAATGGAGAAGAAGAAGAAGAAGAGGACGAAAAACAAGAGGTTCAAGAAGGGGAATAGGAAGAAGAAGGAGAAGAGGTACAAGAAGAAGAAGAAGAAGAAGAAGAAGAAGAAGAAGAAGAAGAAGAACAAGAAAAGAAGAAAAAGAAGAAGAAGAATAAGAAAAAGAAGAAGAAGCAAGATGAAAAAGAAGAAGAAGAAGTAGAAGAAGAAAAAGAAGAAGAAGAAGAAGAAGAAGATGAGAAAGAAGATGAAGAAGGAGGAGAAGATGAAGAAGAAGAAGAGGAGAAAGAAGATGAAGTAGAAGAAAATGATGAAGGAAGAACAGGAAGAAGAGGAAGTAGAGGCAAGAAGAAGAATAAGAAGGAAGAAACTGGTGAAGAAGGAAGAAGAGGAAGAAGAAGAAATAGAAGAAGAATAAGAAGAAGATGGAAAATTATAATTAGAGGAAGATGAAAAAGAAGAAGAAGAAGATGATGATGATGAAGAAGAAGAAGAAGAATAAAAAGAATAAGAACAAGAAAAAGTGGAAAAGGAAGAGAAGAAGAAGAGGAGGAAGAAGAAGAAGAAGAAGAGGAAGAAGAAGAAGAAGAAGAAGAATAAGAAGAAGAACAAAGAAGAAGAAGAAGATGAATAAGAACAAGAAGAAGAAGTAGAGGAAGAGGAAGAATATGTAGAAATGTTTGAAGAAGAAGAAGAAGATAAAGAGGAAGAAGAAAAGGAAGCGAAAGAAGAAGAAGAGGAAGAAGTAGAAGAAAAATAAGAAGAAAAAGGGGAGGTATAGGAAGGCGAAGAATAAGAATAAGAAGAAGAAGAAGAAGAAGGGGAAGAAGAAGAAGAGGCAGAACAAAAACAAGCCGAACAAAAAGAAGAAGAAGAAGAAGAACATGAGAAAGAAAGAAGAAGTAGAGGAAAAAGAAGCACATGAAGAAAGAAGAAAGAAGAAGAGGAAGAAGAAGAAGAAGAAGAAGAAGAAGAAAAATATGTAGAAATCGAAGAAGATGAAGAAGAAGAAGAAGAAGAAGAAGAAGAAGAAGAAAGAAGAAGAAGAAGAAGAAGAAGAAGAAGAAGAAGAAGAAGAAGAAGAAGATGAAAAAGAATAAGAAGAACAAGAAGTAGAAGAAGAAGAAAAGAAAAAAGAAGAAAAAGAGCTAGAGGATGAGGATGAAATACAAAATGAAGTAAAAGAAGAAGAAGAAGAAGAAGAAGAAGATGATGATGAATAGAGAAGAAGAAGTAGAAGAAGAAGAAAGAAGAGAGACAAGAAGAAAGAAAAAGAAGGTGAAAGAAGTAGAAGAAAAAGAAAAAAAATAAGAAGAAGAAGAAGAGGAAGAAGAAGTGTAAGAAGAAGAAGAAAAAGAAGAAGAAGAAGAAGAAGAAGAAAGAAAGAAAGAAAGAAAAAGAAGTAGGAGAAGAAAAAGAAAGAAGAAGTAACAAAAGAAAGAAGAAAGAAGAAGAAGAAAGAAGAAGAAGAAAGAAAAAAGGAGAAGAAAAAGAAGAAGAAGATGAAGAGGAAGAGGAAGAAGAAGAAAAAAAGGAAGAAGAAGAAGAAAAATAATAAAAAATACAAAGAATAAGAATGAAATAAGGATGAAGTAAAACAAGAAGAAGAAGAAGAAAAAGAAAAAGAAGAAAGAAGAAGAAGAACAAGAAGGAGAAGAAGAAAGAAAAAGAAAAAGAAGAAGAAAAATAAATAAAAGAAGAAGAATAGGAAGAAGAAGAAGTAGAAGAAGAAGAAAAGGAGGAGGAAGAAGTAGAAGAAGAAGAAGAAGAAAAAGCAAATGAAGAAGAAGTAAGTAAATGAAGTAGAAGGAGACGGAGAAAGAAAAGATGGAAAAATCAGAAGAAGCAAGAAGTAGACGAAGAAGAAGTAGAAGAAGAAAAAGAAGAGGAAGATGGAGGAGTTAAAGAGGAAAGAAGAAGAAAGAAGACGAAGAAGAAGAAAAAAAGAGAGGAAAGAGAAGAGGAAGAATGAAGAAGATGAAAAAGAAGAAAGAAGTAGAAGAAGAAGATGATGAAGGAAGAAGAAGAAAAAAACAAGAAGAAGAATGAAGAAGAAGATGAAGAAAGAAGAAGAATAAAACAAGAAGAATGAAGAAGAAGAAGAAGATGAAGAAGAAAAAATAAGAAGAAGAAGAAGAAGAGGAAGAAGAATAAGAAGAAGAAGATGATGATGAATAAGAAGAAGAAAGAAGAAGAAGAAAGAAGAAGAAAAAGATAGAAGAAAAAGAAAAAGGAAATAAGAAAAAAGAAGAAGAAAGAAGAAAGAAGAAAGAAGAAGAAAGAAGAAGAAGAACAAAAAGGAAAAAGAAGAAGAAGAAGAAGAAGAAGAAGAAGAGGACGAAGAAGAAGAGGATGAAGTAGAGGAAGAGGAAGAAGAGGATGAAGAGGAAGAAGAAGAAGAAGAAGAAGAAGAAGAAGAAGAAGAAGTAGAAAAAGAAGAAGAAGAATAAAAAGAAGAAGAAGCAAGCAAGATGAAATAGAAGAACAAGAAGAAGGAGAAGAAGAAGAAGAAAGAGAAGAATAAGAAGAAGAAGATGAAGAAGAAGAAGAAGAATAAGAAGATGATGAAGAAGTAGAACAAAAAGAAGAAGAAAACAATGAAGAAGAAGAAGAAGAAGATAAAGAAAAAGAACAAGAAAATGAAGAAGAAGAAGAAGAAGAAGAAGAAGAAGAGGAAGAAGATGAAGAAGAAGAAGAAGAAGAAAATGAAGAAGAAGAAGAAGAAAAGGAAGAAGAAGAAGAAGAAGAAGTAGAAGAAGAAAAGAAAAAGAAGATGAAGAAAAAGTAGAAGAAAAAGAAGAAAATGTTGAAACAAGAAGGAAGTAGAGGAAGAATTGAAGCAAGGAGAGAAATAGCAACAAAAAAAGAAGTAGAAGAAGAAGTAGAAGAAGAAGAAGAAGAAGAAGAAGAAGAAAATAAGAAGAAGAAGGACAAAGAGGAAGAAAAAGAAGAAGAGAAAATAAGAAGAAAGAGGAAGAAATAAAACGAGTGAAATGAAAAAAGAAGAACAAGAAGAAAGAAGAGGAAAAAGAAGAAGAGAAACAAGAAAATGATGAATGAAGAAGAAAAAGAAGAACAAGAAGAAAGACGAAGAAGTAAGATAAAAAAGATGAAGAAGAAGTAGTAGCAGTAGAAGAAGAAGAAAGAAAAAAAAGAGGGAGAAGAAGAAACAAGGAAAGTAGAAGGCGAAGAAAGAAGAAGTGGAAGCTAGAAGAAAAAGAAGAGAAGGAAGAAGGAGAAGAAGAAGAAGCAAAAGAAGAAGAAGAAGAAGAAGATGATGGTAAAGAAGAAGAAGAAGAAAAAAAGATGAACTAGAAGAAGAAAGAGGAGAAGAAAAAAGAAGAAGAAGAAGTTGAAAGAAAGAATAAGAAGAAGTATAAAAAGAAAGATGAAAAAAAAGAAAAAAGGAGAAGAAAGAAGAAGAAGAAAAAGATAAAGAAGAAGAAGAATGAAAGAAGAAGAAGAAGAATGAAAGAAGAAGAAGAAGAAGAAGAAGAATGAATAAGAAGAAGAAGAAAAAAAGAAAGAAGAAGAAGAAGAAAGAAGATGAAGAAAGTAGTAGTAGTAGGAGAAGAAGAAGAAGAAGAAGAAGAAGAAGAAGAAGAAGAAGAAGAAGAAGAAAAAGAAGTAAGAAAAAGAAGACGAATAAGAAGAAGTACAAGAAGAAGAAGAAGAATAAAAAGAAGAAAAAGAAGAAGAAGAAGAAGAAGAAGAAGAAGAAGAAGAAGAAGAAAGAAGAAGAAGGAGAAGAAGAAGAAGAAGAAGAATAAAGAAAAAGAAGAAGAGGAAGAAGAAGAACAAAGAGAAAACGAGAAGGAGAAGAAGAAAAAAAAGAAAAGGAAGAAAAAGAAGAGGAAGAAGAAGAAGAAGAAGAAGAAGAGGAAGAACAAGTAGAAGAAGAGAAAGAACAAGTGGAAGAGGATGAAGAAGAAGAAGAGGAAGAGGAAAAAGAAGAAGAAGAAGAAGAAGAAGAAGAAGAAGAAGAAGAAGAATAAGAAGAACAAGAAGAACAACAACTAGAAGAAGATGTCGAAGTTGAAGAATAGGAAGAACAGGTGCAGGAAAAAGAAGTAGAAGAGGAGGGCAAAGAAGGAGAAGGAAAAAAAGAGGAAGAAGAGGAAGAAGAAAAAGAAAAAAAATAAGAAGTAGAGGAATAGGAAGAAGAAGAATAAGAAGAAGAAGAAATAGAACAATAATAATAATAATAATAATAATGATAATATGAATAATAATCATAATAATAATAATAATAATAATAATAATAATAATAATAAGACGAAGAAGAAAAATAAAAAGTAGAAGTAGAAGTAGAAGAAGAAGAAGAATTAGAACTAGAAGAAGAAGAAGAAGAAGAAGAAGAAGAAGAAGTTGAAGAAGAAAAAGAAGAAGAAGAAGAAGATGTGGAAGAAGAAGAAGAAGATGTAGTAGAAGAAGAAGTTGATGAAGAAGAAGAAGAAGATGAAGAAAAAGAAAAAAAATAAAAGAAGAAGAACAGAAAAAAGAAGAAGAAGAGGAAGAAGAAAATGAAGAAGAAAATGGAGAAGAACAAAATGAAGAACAAAATGATAAAGAAAAAGTCGTAAGAAGAAGAAGAAAAACGAAGAAGTTTGAAAAAGAAGTGAAAGAAGAAGAAGAAAGAAAAAGAAGAAAGAAGAAGAAGAGGAGGTAGAAGAAGAAGGAGAAGAAGGAAGAAGAAGAAGAAGAGGAAGAAGAAGAAGAAGTAATAAAAGAAAGGAGAAGAGGAAAGAGAAGAAAGAAGAAGAAGAAGACGAAGAAAGAAGAAGAAAAAAGAAGAAAAAAAAGAAGAAAAAGAAAAAAAGTCAGAAGAATAAGAACAAAAAGAAAGAGGAAAGGAAGAAGAAGAAGATGAAGAAGAAGAGCAAGATGAAGAAAAAGAAGAAGAAAGAAGAAGAAAAAGAAAAAAGAACAATAAGAAGATAGAAGATGAAGAAAAAAGAAGTAGAAGAAGAGGAAGAAGAAGAAAAAGAAAAAATAAAGAAGAAGATAGAAGAAGAAAAATGATTAAATATAAAAAATAAGAAGAAAGAAGAAGAAAAAGAAAGAAGAAGAAGAAGAAGACGATAATGTAGAAGAAGATATAGAAAAAGAAGAAGTGTAAGAAGAAGAAGAATAAGAACAAGAACAAGAACAAGAAAAAGAGGAATAAGAAGAATAGAAGTAGAAGAAGAAAGAAGAACAAAGAAGAACTAGAAGAAAAAAGGACAAGAAAGAAGAAGAAGAAAGAAAAAGAGGAAGAAGAAGAAGAAAATGAAAAAAGAAGAAGAAAAAGAAGAAGAGGAAAAAGAAGAATGAAAAAAGAAGAAAAAATAAAAAGAAGAAAGAAGAAAGAAAAAGAAAGAAGAAGAACAAGAAAGAAGAAGAAGAAGAAGAAGAAGAAGTAGAAGAAAGAAGAAGAAAAAGAAGAAGAAAAAGAAAAAAGAAGTTGAAGAAAAAGAAGAAGTACTAGAAAAGAAGAAGTAAAAGAATTGGAAGAACAAGTGGAAGAGGTAGAAGAAGCGAAAGAAGAAGAAGAAGAAAAAGAATTAGAAGAATAAGAAGAACAAAAAGAAGAAGAAGAAAAACAAGAAGAAGAAGAAGAAAAAGAAGATGATGAAGAAGAAGAAGAAGAAGAAGAAGTAGAAGAATAAGAAGAACAAATGGAAGAGGAAGCAGAAGAAGATGAAGAAGAAGAGGAAGAGGAAGAAGAAGAAGAAGAAGAAGAAGAAGAAGAAGAAGTAGAAGAAAAGGAAGAACAAGTGCAAGACGAAGAGCAAGAAGAAGAAAGGGAAGAAAAAGAAGAAGATAAAGTAGAAGAAGAAGAAGAAGAAGAGAAAGAAGAAGAAGAAGAAGAAGAAGAAGAAGAAGAAGAAGACAACAAAAAAGAATAAGAAGACGAAGAAGAAGTAGGAGGGGGAGAAGATGGAGAAGAAGAAGTAGAACAATAAGTAAAGAAGAAGAAGTAATAAAGGAAAAAGATGAAGTAGTGGAAAAGGAAGAAGAAGAAGAAGAGGAAGAACAAGAAGTAGAAGAAGATGAGGAACAAGGGGAATAGGAAGAAGAATAAGAAGAGGAACAATAACAAGAAGAACAAGAAGACAAAGATGAAGAAGAAGAAGAAAGAAGAAAGAAGAAAAAAGAAGAAGAAGAAGAAAAAGAAGAAGAGGAAAAAGAAGAAGAAGTAGAAAAAGAAATAGAATAATAATAATAATAATAATAATATTAATAATAATAATATTAATAATAATAATAAGAAAAAGAAGAAGAAGTAGAAGAAGAAAAAGTACAAGAAGTAAAAGTAGAAGAAGAAGAAGAATAAGAAGAAGAAGAAGAAGAAGAAGAAGAAGAAGAAGAAGAAGTTGAAGGAGAAAGAATAAGATGTAAAAGAAGAAGACGAAGAAGAAGAAAAAGCAGAAGAAGAGGAAGAAGAAGAAAAACAAGAGGAAGATGAAGAAGCAGAAGAAGAAGAAGAAGAAGAAGAAGAAAAAGAAGTAGAAAAAGAAGAAGCTGAAGAAGAAGAAGAAGAAGATGAAGAAGATGAAGAAACATTGAGAAAAGACGAAGAAGAAGAAGAAGAAGAGAAAGAATTGGAAGTAGAAGAAGAAGAAAGAAGAAGAAGAAGAAAAAGTAAAAGAATAAGAAAAAGGAGTAGAAGAAGAAGAAGAAAAAGAAGAAGAAGAAGAACAAGGAGAAGAACAAAAGAAAAGAAGAAAAAGAAGAAAGAAGAAAGAAGAAGAAGAAGAAGAAGAAAGAAGAAGAAGAAAAAGAAAGTTGAAGAAGAACAAGAAGAAGAAGAAGGAGGACATGAAGAAGAAGAAGAAAAAGAAGAAGAGGAAAGAAAAAGAACAAGAAGAAAGAAGATCAAGAAAGGTGAAGAAGAAAGAAGAAGAAGAAGAAAGAAGAAGAAGAAGAAGAAGAAGAAGAAGAAGATGAAGCAGAAGTAGAAGAAGAAGAAAAAGAGGAAGAAGAACGAAAATAAGAGAAAGAAGGAGAAGACAAAGAAGTAAAGGAAGGAGAAAAAGAAGAACAAGAAGAGGAACAAGAAGAAGAAGAAGTAGAAAGAAGAAAAAGAAGTAGAAGATAAAAAAAATAAAGAAGAAGAAGAAGAAGAAGAAGAAGATAAAGTAGCAAAAGAAGAAAAATAAGAAGAAGAAGACGAACAAGAAGAAGAAGAAGAAGAAGAAAGAAGAAGTAGAAGATGTAGAAGAAGAAGAAAAAGAAGAAGTGAAATTAGAATGAGTAGAAGAAGAAGAAGAAGAAAAAGAAGAAGAAGAAGGTGATGTTAAAGAAGAAAAATAAGAAGAAGAAGAAGAAGAAGGAGAAGAAAAAAATTTAAGATGGAGAAGAAGAAGAAGATGAAAGAGAAGAAGATTAAGAAAAAGAAGAAGAAGAAGAAAAAGAATAAGAAGACAAACAAAAAGAAAAAGGAGAAAAAGAAGAAAAAGAAAAAGAAAATGAAGAAGAAGAAGAAGTAGAAGTACAAGAAGAGGAAGAAGAAGAAGAAGAAGAAGAACATGAAGAAGATTAAGAAGAAGTAAAAAAAGAAGAAAAAGAAGAAGAAGAATCTAAAAGTAAAAGATAAAGAAGAAGAAGTGGAAGCAGAGTAAGAAGAAGGAGAAGAAGAAGAAGAAGAAGAAGAAGAAGACGATGAAGAAGATGCAGAACAAGGAGGAGAAGAAGAAGAAGAAGAAGAAGAAGAAGAAGAAGAAGAGGAAAAAAAAGATGAAGAAGAAGAAGAGGAAGATT
>JAIUJO010000544.1:387500-390000 GCA_023846275.1 Vanilla planifolia | reverse complement strand
AAGAACAGAAAAAAGAAGAAGAAGAGGAAGAAGAAAATGAAGAAGAAAATGGAGAAGAAGAAAATGAAGAACAAAATGATAAAGAAAAAGTAGAAAAAAGAAGAAGAAAAATAAAGAAGTTTGAAAAAGAAGTGAAAGAAGAAGAAGAAAGAAAAAGAAGAAAGAAGAAGAAGAGGAGGTAGAAGAAGAAGGAGAAGAAGAAGGAAGAAGAAGAAGAAGAAGAGGTAGAAGAAGAAGTAGTAATAAAAGAAAGGAGAAGAGGAAAGAGAAGAAAGAAGAAGAAGAAGAAGAAGAAAGAAGAAGAAAAAAGAAGAAAAAGAAAAAAGAAAGAAAAAAACATAGAAGAATAAGAACAAAAAGAAAGAGGAAAGGAAGAAGAAGAAGATGAAGAAGAAGAACAAGATGAAGAAAAAGAAGAAGAAAGAAGAAGAAGAAAAAGAAAAAAGAACAATAAGAAGATAGAAGATGAAGAAAAAAGAAGTAGAAGAAGAGGAAGAAGAAGAAATAGAAAAAATGAAGAAGAAGATAAAAGAAGAAAAATGATTAAATATAAAAAATAAGAAGAAAGAAGAAGAAAAAGAAAGAAGAAGAAGAAGAAAAAGATAATATAGAAGAAGATATAGAAAAAGAAGAAGTATATGAAGAAGAACAAGAACAAGAACAAGAACAAGAAAAAGAGGAATAAGAAGAAGAGAAGTAGAAGTAGTAGAAGAAGAAAGAAGAACAAAGAAGAAGTAGAAGAAAAAAGGACAAAAAAGAAGAAGAAGAAAGAAAAAGACGAAGAAGAAGAAGAAAATGAAGAAAGAAGAAGAAAAAGAAGAAGAAGAAGAAAAAGAAGAATGAAAAAGGAAGAAAAAATAAAAAGAAGAAAGAAGAAAGAAAAAGAAAGAAGAAGAACAAGAAAGGAGAAGAAGTAGAAGAAAGAAGAAGAAAAAGAAAAAAGAAGTTGAAGAAAAAGAAGAAGTATTAGAAAAGAAGAAGAAGTAAAAGAATTGGAAGAACAAGTTGAAGAGGTAGAAGAAGCGAAAGAAGAAGAAGAAGAAAAAGAAGGAGAAGAATAAGAAGAAGAAGAAGAAGAAGAAGAAGAAGAAGAAGAACAAGAAGAAGAAGAAGAAAAAGAAGATGAAGAAGAGGAAGAAGAAGAAGAAGTAGAAGAATAGGAAGAACAAATGGAAGAGGAAGCAGAAGAAGATGAAGAAGAAGAGGAAGAGGAAGAAGAAGAAGAAGAAGGAGAAGAAGAGGAAGAACAAGTGCAAGAGGAAGAGCAAGAAGAAGAAAGGGAAGAAGAAGAAGATAAAGTAGAAAAAGAAGAAGAAGAAGAAGAGGAAGAAGAAGAAGAAGAAAAAGAAGAAGAAGAAGAAGAAGAAGACAACAAAAAAGAATAAGAAGAAGAAGAAGAAGCGGAAGGAGGGGGAGAAGAAGGAGAAGAAGAAGTAGAATAATAAGTAAAAGAAGAAGAAGTAGTGGAAGAGGAAGAAGAAGAAGAAGAGGAAGAACAAGAAGTAGAAGAAGATGAGGAACAAGGGGAATAGGAAGAAGAAGAAGAAGAAGAGGAACAATAACAAGAAGAACAAGAAGACGAAGATGAAGAAGAAGAAGAAAGAACAAAGAAGAAGAAGAAGAAAAAGAAGAAGTAGAAAAAGAAATAGAATAATAATAATAATAATAAGAAAAAGAAGAAGCAGAAGAAGAAAAAGTACAAGAAGTAGAAGTAGAAGAAAAAGAATAATAAGAAGATGAAGAAGAAGAAGAAGAAAAAGAAGAAGAAGAAGAAGGAGAAAGAATAAGAAGCAGATGTAAAAGAAGAAGACGAAGAAGAAGAAAAAGCAGAAGAAGAGGAAGAAGAAGAAGAAGAACAAGAGGAAGATGAAGAAGCGGAAGAAGAAGAAGAAGAAGAAGAAGAAGAAAAAGAAGTAGAAAAAGAAGAAGAAGCTGAAGAAGAAGAAGAAGAAGATGAAGAAGACGAAGAAACAACGAGAAGAAGACGAAGAATAAGAAGAAGAAGAAGAAGAGAAAGAATTGGAAGTAGAAGAAGAAGAAAGAAGAAGAAGAAGAAAAAGTTGAAGAATAAGAAAAAGCAGTAGAAGAGGAAGAATAAGAAGAAGAAGGAGAAGAACAAAAGAAAAGAAGAAGAAGAAGAAAGAAGAAGAAGAAGAAGAGGAAGAAAGAAATTGAAATAAAAAAGAAGAAGAAGAAAGAAGAAGAAGAAAAAGAAAGTTGAAGAAGAAGTAGTAGAAGAAGAACAAGAAGAAGAAGAACAAGGAGGACATGAAGAAGAAGAAGAAAAAGAAGAAGAGGAAAGAAAAAGAAGAAGGATGAAGGAAGAAGAAAGAAGAAGAAGAAAGAAGATTAAGAAAGATGAAGAAGAAAGAAGAAGAAGAAAGAAGAAGAAGAAGAAGAAGAAGAAGAAGATGAGGAAGAAGAAGAAGAAGAAGAAAAAGAGGAAGAAGAACGAAAGGAAGAGAAAGAAGGAGAAGAAAAAGAAGAAGTAGAGGAAGGA
>JAIUJO010000544.1:372500-380000 GCA_023846275.1 Vanilla planifolia | reverse complement strand
AGAAGAAGAAGAAGAAAAAGAAGAAGGAAAAGAAGGAAAAAGAAGAAGTAGAAACAAGAAGTAAAACAAAGAAGAAAGAAGACAAACAAGAAAGCAGATGAAGAAAGTAGAAGAAAAATAAAGAAGAAGAAGAAAGAAGAAGAAAGAAGAAGAAGAAAAAGAAGAAGAAAAAGATGAACAAGAAAAGGACATCAAGAAAAAGAAGAAAAAAAAGAAGTAGAAAGAATAAAGAGGAAGAAGAAAGAAAAATGAGAAAGAAGAAGTAAAAGAAGAAGAGGAAGAAGAAGAAGAAGAAGAAGAAGAAGAAGAAAAAGAAGAACAATAGGAATAGAAAGAAGAAGAAAAAGAAGAAGAAGTAGAGGAAGAAGAAGGAGAAGAAGAAGAAGAAGAAGAAGAAGAAAAATAAAAAGAAAAAGAAGAAAGAACAAGAAAAAAAAACAATAAGTAAAAGAAGAAAGAAAGAAGAAGAAGAACAAGAAGAAGAAGAAGAAGAAAAAGAAGAAGAAGAAGAAGAAAAAGAAGAATAAGAAGAGGAAGAAGAAAGAAAGATAGAAAGATGAAGAAGAAGAAGATGAAGATCAAGAAGAAGATGATGAAGAAGAAGAAGAAGAAGATATAGATTAAGAAGAAGATGAAGGTGAAGAAGAAGAAGAAGAAGTAGAAAAGAAAGAAGAAGGAAAAGAAGAAAAAGAAGAAGCGAAAGAAGGAGAAGAAGATAGAAGGAGTATGAAGATGAAAGAAGAAGAAGAAGAAGAAAAAGAAGAAGAAGGAAGAGAAAGAAGAAGTAGAAGATTTAAGAAGAAAAAATTTTTGGAAAGAAGAAGAAGAAGAAATAAGAAGAAAGAATAAGAAGATGAAGACGAAGAAGAAGAATAACACGTAGAAGAATAAGAAAAAGAAGAATATAGAAGAAGAAGAAAGAGAAAGAAGAAGAAGAAGAAGAATAAGAAGTATAGGAAGAAGAAGATGAAGAAATAGAAGAAAAAATGAATAAGAAGAAGAAGAAAGAAAGAAAGAAAGACAAAGAAGAAGAAGTAGAAGTAAAAGAAGAATAAGAAGAAGAAGAAGAGAGAAAGAAGCAAAGAAGAAGAAGAAGAAAGAAGAAGAAGAAGAACGATGAAAAAAAAAGAAGAAGATGAAGAAGAAGAAGAAAAACAAGAAGAAGAAGAAGAAGAAGAAGAAGAATAAGAATAAGAAAAAGAAGAGGAAGAAGAAGAAGAAGATGAAGAAGAAGAAGAAGATGATGATGAAGAAGAAGAAGAAGCAGAACAAGAAGAAGAAGAAAAGAAGAAAAAGAGAAAGAAAAAGAAGAAGAGGAAGAAAAAGAAGAAGATGAGGAAGAAAGTAGAATAAAAAATGAAGATGAAGAAAGAAAAAGAATTAGAAAGAAGAAGAAGAAGAAAGAAGAAGATGAAGGAAGAAGAAGAATAAAAGAGAAGCAGAAGAAGAATAATAATAATAATAATAATAATAATAATAATAATAATAATAATAATAAGAAGAATAAGAAGAAAGTAGAAGAAAGAAGAAGAAGAAGAAGAAGAAGAAGAAGAAGAAAATGGAAGAAGAATGAAAAAGAAGAAGAAGAACAAGAAGAAAAAGAGGAAGGGGAAGAAGAAGAAAAAAAGGAAGAAAAAGAAGAAGAAGAAGAAAAAGAAGAAGTAGACGAAGAAGAAGAAGAAGAAGATGAAGGAGAAGAAAAATAAAAAGAAAAAGAAGAAGAAAGTAGAATAAAAGAATAAGATGTACAAGAAGAAAAAGAAGAAAGAATGAGGAGAAAAACAAGAAGAAGAAGAAGAGGAAGAAGAAGAAGAAGAAGAGGAAGAAGAAGAAGAAGAAGAAGAAGAAGAAGAAGAAAAAGAAGAAGAAGAAGAAGAAGAAGAAGAAGATGAAGAAGAGGAAGAAGAAGAAGAAGAAGAAGAAGAGGAAAACGAAGAAGAAGTAAAGAAGAAGACGAAAGAAGAAAAAGAAAGAAGAAGAAGAAAAAGGGGAATAAGAAGAACAAGAAGAATAATAATAATTAGAAGAAGAAGTAGAAGAAGAAGAAGAAGATGAAGAAGAAGAAAAAGAAGAAAAAGAAGAAGAAGAGGAAGAAGGATAAGAAGAAGAAGATGAAGAAGAAGAAGTAGTAGAGGACGAAGAAGAAGGAGAGGAAAAAGAAGAAGAATAAGAAAAAGAAGAGAAGAAGAAGGAGAATAAGATGATGATGAAGAAGAAGAAGAATTAGAATAATAAGAAATTGAAGAAGAAGAAGGAGAAGAATAAGAACTAGAAGAACAAAGAAGGAGAACAAGCAAAAGAAGAAGAAGAAGATGAAGAAGAATGAAGAAGAAGAAGAAAGAAGTATAAAGAAGAAGAAGAAAGAAGAAAAAGAAAAAATAATAAGAAGAAGAAAGTTGAAGAAGAAAGAAGTAGAAGAAGTAGATGAAAGAAAAAGAAAAAGAACAAATAAGAAGAAGATGAAGAAGAAGAAGAAGTAGGACATGAAGAAGAAGGAGAAGAAGAAGAGGAAGAAGAAGTGGAAAGAAGAGGAAGGAGAAGAAAGAAGAAGAAGAAAGAAGAAGAAGAAAGAAGAAATAGAAAGAAGAAGAAAGAAGAAACATAAAGAAGAAGAAGAAGAAGAATAAGAAGAAGAAGAGGAAGAAGAAAGGAGAAGAAAGAAAAATATTTATAAAGAAGAAGATGAAAAAAGAAGAAGAAGAGGAAAGAAGAAAAAATAAGAAGAAGAAGAAAGAAGAAGAAGAAATAAGATGTAAGAAGAAGATGATAAAGAAGAAGAAGAAGAGGATGAAGAAGAAGAGGAAGAAGAAAAAGAAGAGGAAGAAGAAGAAGAAGATGACGAAATAGAAGAAGACAAAGAAGAAGAATAGGAAGAACAAGAAGAAGAAGAAGAAGAAAAAGAAGAAAAAGAAGAAAAAGAATAAAAAGAACAAGAAGAAAGAAGACGAATAAGAAGAAGAAGAAGCAGTAGAAAAATTAAAAGAAGAAGATAAAGAAGAAAATGAAGGAGAAAAAGAAGTAGAAGAAAATGATGTATTAGAAGAACTAGAAGCTGAAGAAAAAGAAAAAAAGAAGAAGAAGAAAAAGATGATGATGATGATGAAGAAGAAGAAGAGGATGAAAAAGAAGCGAAAGAAAGAGAAGAAAATAGAAATAGAAGAAGAAGAAGAAAGAAGATGTCGAAGAAGGAAGAAGAAGAAGATGTAGAAGAAGAACGAAGAAGAAGAACAAGAAGAGGAAGAAGAAGTAGAAGATGAAGAAGAAGGAGAAGCAGAAGAAGAAGAAGAAGAGGAAGAAGAAAAAGAAGAAGAAGATGGAAGAAGAAAGAAGAAAAAGAAGAAGGAAGAAGAAGATTTTGAAAGAAGTCGAAGAAGAAAGAGAAAGAAGAAGAATGAAGAAGAAAGAAGAAGAAGAAAGAAGATGAAGATGAAGATGAAGCTGAAGAAGAGCATGTAAAAGAATAAGAAAAAAAAGAAGAAAGAAGAAGAAGAAAGAACAAGAAGAAGATGATGATGATGAAGAGGAATAAAAAGAAAAAAGAAGCAGTAGAAAAAGAAGAACAATTGGAAGAAGTAGAAGAAGAAGAAGAAGAAAAAGAAGATGGAAAAAGAAGCAGAGGAAAGTAGAAGAAAGACAAAGAAGAAGAAAAAAGACAAAGAATAAAGGAGAAGAAGAAAATAGAAGAAAAATAAAGAAGAAGAAGAAAGTTGGAGAAGAAGAAAGAAGAAGAAGAAGAAGAAGAAGAAGAAGAAGAAAAGGACATCAAGAAAAAGAAGAAGAAGAAAAAGAAGTAGAAAGAACAAGGAGGAAGAAGAAAGAAAAACGAGAAAGAAGAAGTAGAAGATGAAGGAGAGGAAGAAGAAGAAAAAGAAGAAGAAGAAAAAGGAAGAAGAAAGAAAAAAGAAGAAAGCAGAAGAAGAAGAAGAAGAAGAAGAAGAAGACGAAGAAGAAGAAGAAGAGGAAGAAGAAGAAGAAGAGGAAGAAGAAGAAAAACAAAAGGAAAAAGAAGAAAGAAGAAGGAAAAAGAACAAGAAGTAGAAGAAGAAAGAAAGAAAGAACGAAAGAAAAAGAAGAAGAAGAAGAAGAAGAAGAAGAAAAGAATAAGAACTAGAAGGAGAAAGAAAGATGAAAAGAAGAATAAGAAGAAGAAGAAGAAGAAAAGGAAGAAGAAGAAGAAGAAGAAAAAGAAGTATCAAAGAAGGAGAAGAAGATGGAAGAAGATGAAAGAAGAAGAAGAAGAAGAAAGTAAAAGAAGAAGAAGAAGAAGAAGAAAGAAGAAGAACAAGAAGATGAAGAAGAAGGAGAAGAAGAAGATTAGGGATTAGGGAAGAAGAAGAAGAAGAAGAAGAAGAAGAAAAGGAAGAAGAAGAAGAAGAAGAAAAAGAAGTATCAAAGAAGGAGAAGAAGATGGAAGAAGATGAAAGAAGAAGAAGAAGAAGAAAGTAAAAGAAGAAGAAGAAGAAGAAGAAAGAAGAAGAACAAGAAGATGAAGAAGAAGGAGAAGAAGAAGATTAGGGATTAGGGAAGAAGAAGAAGAAGAAGAAGAAGAAGAAGAAGAAGAAGGAAGAAGAAAAAAGAGGAAGAAGAAGAAGAAGAAGAAGAAGGAAGAAGAAAAAAGAGAAAGAAGAAGAAGAAGAAGAAGAAGAAAAAGAAGGAGAAAAAGAAGAAGAAGAAGAAGGATAAGAATAAGAATAAGAATAAGAATAAGAAGAGAAAGAGAAGAAGAAGAAGAAGAAGAAGATGATGATGAAGAAGAAAAAGAAGAAGAAGCAGAACAAGAAGGAGAAAAAAAGAAGAAAAAGAGGAAAAATGAAGACGAAGAAAGAAAAAGAATAAGAAAGAATAAGATAAAAGAAGAAGAAGAAGAAAGAAGTAGAATAATAATAATAATAATAATAATAAGAGAAGAAGTAGAAGAAGGAGAAGAAGAAAGAAAAAGAAGAGGAAAGAAGAAAGAAGAAAGAGAAAGAAAAACAAAAAAAGAAGAAGAAAGAAGAAGAAGAAGAAGAAGAAGAAGAAGATGAAGAAGAAGAAGATGAAGAAGAAGAAGAATCAGAAGAAGAAGAAGAAGAAGACGAATAGGAAGAAGAAGAAGAAGAAGAAGAAAGAGAAGATGAACAAGAAGAAGAGGAAGAAGAAGTAGAAGAAGAAGAAGAAGAAGAATAGGAAGAAGAAGAAGAAGAAAAAGAGGAAGAAGAAGATGAAGAAGAGGAAGAAGTAGAAGAAAAGGAAGAAGAGCTTGAAGAGGAAGATGAAGAAGAACTAGAAAAACAAAAATGAAGAATAAGAAGAACAAGAAGAAGAAGAAGAAAAAGAAGAATAAGAAGAAGAAGAAGAAGAAGAAGAAGAAGAAGAAGAAAGTAGAAGAAGAAGAAATAAAAATAAAGAAAGAACAAGAAGAAGAAGAGAAAAGTAGAAAGTAGAAGAATTAGAAAGATGAAATTTAAAAGGAAGAAGAAGAAGAAAGAAGATGTAAAAGAAGAAAAAATGAAGCAGAAGAAAAAGAAGAGTGAGAGGAAGAACAAGAAAGAAGAAGAAGAAAGAAGAAGAAGAATGATGAAAGAGAAGAAAGAAGAAGGGGAAAGATGAGGAAGAAGTAAAGAAGAAGTAGAAGAAGAGGAAGAAGAAGAAGAGGAAGAATTAGTAGAAGAAGATTAAGAGGAAGAAGAAGAAAAGGAAGGTGTAGAAGATGAAGAAGTAGAAGAAGAAGAAGAAGATGAAGAAGAAAAATAAAGGAAGAGGAAGAAGATGAAAGAAGACAGATAATAAGAAGAAGAGGAAGAAGAAGCAGAAGAAAACAAAGAACAAGAAGAAAGAAGAGAAAAAAGGAAGTAGAAAAAGAGCAAAGAAGAAGAAAAAGATGAAGAAAGAATAAAAGGAAAGAAGAACGATGAAAGAAGAAAGAAGAAGAAAAAATAAGAAGAAAGTGAAGAAGAAGATGAAGAAAAAAATAGACGAAGAAGAAGAAGAAAAAGAAGAAAGAAGAAGAAGAAGAGGAAAAAGAGAAGGAAGAAGAAGAAGAAGAAGAACCAAAACAAGAAGAGGAGGAAGAAGATGATGAAATAGAAGAAGTAGAAGAAGGAGAAGAAGAAGAAGAAGAGGAAGCAGAAGCAGAAGAAGAAGAAGAAGAAGAAGAAGAAGAAGAAAAAGAAGAAGAAGATGAAGGGATGAAGAGGAAGAAGAAATAGAAGAGGAAGGAGAAGAAGAAGAGAAAGAAGAAGTAGAGAAAGAAAAACAAGAAGAAGAAAAAGAAGAAGAAGAAGAAAAAGAAGTGAAAGAAGAAGAAAGAGAAGAAGAAGAATAATAAGAAGTAATAGAAGAAAAAAAATAAGAAAAGAAGAAGAAGTAGAAGAAAATGAAGAAAAAGAAGTAGTAGAAGAAGAAGAAGAGGAGGAGGAAGAAGAAGAAGAAAAAGAAAGAAAGACAAAAGAAGAAGAAAGTAGATTAAAAATAAGAATAATAAGAAGAAGAAAGAGATGAAGAAGAAGACGAAGAAGAATAAGAATAAGAACAAGAAGAGGAAGAGAAGAAGAAGAAGAAGAAGAAAAAGAGGAAGAAAAATAAGAAGTGGAAAAAAAGAAGAAGATGAAGAAAGCAGAAGAAAAATGAACATGAAGAAAGAAAAAGAGTAAGAAAGAAGAAGAAGAAAGAATAAGATGGAAGAAGAAGAAGAAGAAAAAAGAAGAAGAAGAAAGAAGCAGAAGAAGAAGAATAAGAAGAAGAAGAAGAAGAAGAAGAAAAAGAGAAGAAAGAAGAAGAAAAAAAAAGAAGAATAAGAAAGAAAAACAAAAAAGAAGAAGAAGAAAGAAGAAGAAGAAGAAGAAGAAGAAGATGATGAAGAAGAAGAAGAATAAGAAAAAGAAGAATAAGAAGAAGAAGAAGAAGACAAATAGGAAGAAAAAGAAGAAAAAGGGGAAGAATAAGTAGAGGAAGAAGAAGAATAATAAGAAGAAGAGGAATAATAATAAGAAGAAGAAGAAGAAGAAAATGAATAAGAAGAAGAAGAAGAAAAAGAGGAAGAAGAAGATGAGGAAGAAGTAGAATAAGAAGAAGAAGAAGAATCACGTGAAGAAGAAGAAGAAAAAGAAGAAAAAGAAGAAGAAGAGGAAGATGAAGTAGAAAAAGAGGAAGAAGAGGTTGAATAGGAAGATGAAGAACTAAAAAAAGAAAAAAGAAGAATAAGAACAGGAAGAAGAAGAAGAAAAAGAATAAGAATCAGAAGAAGAAGAAAAATGAGAAGAAGAAGAAAGTAGAAGAAGAAAGAAAAATAAAGAAAGAAGAAGAAGAACAAGAGAAAAGAAGAAAGTAGAAGAATTAGAAAGAAGAAATTGAGAAAGAACAAGAAGAAGAAAGAAGAAGTAAAAGAAGAAAAAATAAAGCAGAAGAAAAAGAAGAGCGAAAGGAAGAAGAAAGAAGAAGAAGAATGAAGAAGAAGATGAAAGAAGAAGAGGAAAATGAGGAAGAAGCAAATGAAGAAGTAGAAGAAGAAGAAGAAGAAGA